>BMAO01037513.1:0-166698 GCA_019973975.1 Trichonephila clavata | reverse complement strand
ATAAAAATAGTTTTTAAACTTGCCCACCCCCTACCAGGAGGAAGAAAAATTATAATTTAATGAAAAGAGGGTTGTTATATATAATTATGTATGTGTATTCAAAGGAGTTTAACATTGTAGGCAGGAAATATTGAAAGCAAATGATTTTTAAGATTCCTCAGAAGTTTGTGTTTAGATGTGATGTGTCATTGCTTTATTAATTACAGTAATTAGGATCAAAGGTATATGGGAGACTTTTTGAAGGGTGGGGATAATGTGTTTCCCCCCAAACAACGCAAGTTACTAGAAAGCATTTTAGTTGTATAGCTTCCCTGAAGTGCATGTGTTTTTATTGTATTTCATCTAATTTATGAATTGACATTTATTATAATTATATCTTAAGTAAAGGTTAAAATATATTTTTCCTTTCAGAATGTTAGTGTCCAAATGATCCCGTTTAAAGAAAAAAGTTTGCTGGAATTGCATGTGGAACTCAGAAATTTTATCAAGTGAGTGAAATATTTTAATTCCGTTTAAATTAACATGCCTTTGATGAAGAGTTTTTGAATTTTAAAAAATCCACATTAAATGTTAAATAATAGATACATGTTTGAAGATGCATGTGTTGAATAATAATTTTTATTTTAAATTTAGCTATAACCAACAAATTATGTTTTGTCCTTTATCTTGATTGGTTTTTCATTGAGATAATTTCTGGGGGTAAAAATGCTTAGTATAAAAATGCATTATAAATTAGAAAATGTGTAACATTGTATCAGTGTTATTTTGATGTATTTTTATACATAATTAAAATATCTGGTATATGCATCGAACCGGGAGGAAGTAATTTGATGCATCAGACTACTGTGATTCATTGAAAGGTAATGCAAGGCTCACCTGGTAATTTTGTACCTTGGTCAAGTGACTTTGATGCCACCTGAGCTGGCACACCATCTCCAAACTACCACACCATGCCAATGAGAGGACTTTGAGCCACTGTAGGTTTAACTTGCATCAGCCCCTCTACACGGCGGGTGTTCAGTGGCACTAAATGTTGAACTGATAACACGCTTGCCATGAGTTTGTAACCATAACCACTAGACTTGAAATGAATTTCTCCTAAATTATATAAACTCACATATTTCTGATAATTCTCCTCTATTAGATAAAATATTTGGCAGGTGCATTTCTAAAATTCTTTTTAACTGTAGCATCATATTCATATTTAGTGCTGACGAAAAAATATTACCCATGAATAGCACTTTAAATTCAAAATTTTTATCAGGGTTTTATATTTTTTTCTGCCGTTCATTAAAAAACCCCCATTTACTGAGGGTTTGTTTACAGAATATAATATATGAAAATTTTTAAACTAATTAAAATCATTTCACCACTATTTTCAAGCGTTTTATAAGTTATTAAATTGTCCCCAATTACCATTCTGGGCAGAAGAAAATTGTTTGGCCAGATCAAAAACTTATCATGCATTGCAGAATACCACAGGATAATAATGCCTTAGAATTTTTGAATAAATAATTTGGAGATACAACATGTTTTATTAAATTGAAGCAAGGTATTTGGAATTCATCTCTCCTTTTCTTGTCATTATTTTCTAGATTTGTCCTAAATTTGTGTGTGTGTAAGCTTATGTGTATTCCCAAAACAGTACAAGTAAATAGAATGCATAGTTCATAGCTCAAAATGTGAATTTCTACATATTCTAGTGCTGAATAGTAATTTTTATTTAAAATTGTGACTTCATCAAAAAATCGTTTTTCCTTACCTTCAGCTTGATTTTATTTTTGGATTGCTTTTTATTTCAGGTGAAACAATTTTAGTGTCATTAATTTCAAAATTTAAAACTAAGTATCACACCTTTATTGTAGGTTTGATGTATTTTATTTATAATTCAAATGGTTTGGATTCTGATTCAGAAGAGGGAGAAAAAGTAATTTGAAGACATTGGAGAATTGCGAGAAGCTGGACTGTAATGAAAAAATATAATCCTTATCCTGAATGTTTTTAAAATTTTGGCTGTTAAAATATATTTGAAAGGGAACTTTCATGTTTCTTTCCTTCTATTTAAGGAAATGTTATGTTTGAATCACTCCTAAAGTTGTATTTTTAAGAACTGAAATGTTACAAATCAATAAAAGGTGTTTCTGGAATAGCTTTCTGTAATTTCAGGTGAAGTGAAATGTATTTCTTCTAATTATATATTTTCATATTTATGTTAATTCTGCTTTTTTAGATAAAATATATGTGGAGGGCATTTGACAAACACTTTTTTTTATTGTATGGTAGCATTCATATTATGCAATGGAAAACAAAAATGCTGATGAAATAATGAATCCCAGGTTCAATCCAAAAGTTTTTTTTTATCAAGTGTTAA
Source organism: Trichonephila clavata (assembly GCA_019973975.1). NCBI lineage: Eukaryota > Metazoa > Arthropoda > Arachnida > Araneae > Nephilidae > Trichonephila > Trichonephila clavata. Next base: position 164,327 of record BMAO01037513.1, on the reverse strand, counting down.
TATTTTTTTCTTCCACATTTTAATATATCTTCATTCAATATTTTAAATTCAGTATCACTGCTATTTTCATGCCTTTTATGAGTGATCGAGCTGTCTCTAATAAACAGTCGAATGAAAGAAAGTTGTTTGACCACCTCAGAAAGCTATAATGCGTTGCATATTGCAAGAAGATAATGATGCCTCCTAATATATTTATAATTAATTTTAAAACATACTATTTTTAAATACATTGAAGCAAGATATTTCAAGTTTATCCCTATTTTTTTTATGCAATTATTCTGTCTGTATTTTCTGGATTTATCCTAAATTTGTAAGCTTATATATATTCCAAAAGGCAGTACAAGAGAATCGAACGACTAATTTGTGTAGCTTCCCTCAGTTAAAAGTTCTAGGAAATATATTTCATTAATGGTAGTACAGTGGTCTTCAAACTTTTATCAATCTAAGGAACCTTTAAACTGTGAGGTGTTTCTGAAGAAACTCATTCCACACACACACAGATATAAAAATATATCTTAAAGTAATATTAAAAAAAAATCTACATGTTATAGGTATCTTAAGACAATTAGAAAAAAGTGTTGTATTTATTATAAAATAGTTTCAATGTCATTTTTTAATATAACTTACTTTTTAATATTAGTTTGTGATACACATACATTGTAATTAGTAAGTGGGATATGTGTTTTCATTTTCTCTTACACAAACTGTCAAGTTCTAGGTCTATTGAAATTACCCATCTTTGCATTTCATATTGCGCATTTGTTTTTATATTTAATTTTTGTAGCCTTTTTACTTCTAAATTTGTATCCTTGAGGCATTACAAATCAATAAAAGGTGTTTCTTGGATTGTTTCCCTCAATTGCAGGTGAAAAGAAATGTATTTTTTCTAAATTATATTTTTTTTGCTTTTGTGGTAATTGTGCTTTTTTAGACAAAATATGTGTAAAGGGCAATTGCCAAACACTTTTTTAAATGCAAAATAGTATTTTTGTTATGCTCTGCAAAAATGTTGCTGAGGAAATGAGGTATCCCAGGTTTAATTCAAAACTTTTTATCCAGATTTTATATTTTTCTCCCATATTTTAACATCATTTCACCACTATATTCATGCATTTTACTAATTAAGTTATAGCCCTTCTGAACACAAGAAAGTAGCTTGACCATGTCAAAAAGCTAAAATGCATTGTACAATACCAGAAGATAATAATATCCCATAATTTTTTCTAATATAAATTCCAAAATATACTACATTTAGTTAAACTGAAGCAAGATATTCCAAGTTTATCCCTATTTTTTTGGTCATTATTCTGTCTTTATTATCTGAATACATCCAAAATCTCTAAGCTTATGTACTGCCAACGCACAATACAAGTAAATAGAATGCGTTTTTTGTACTGTTTCTGTCAACTAGAATTGCTTGGAAATATGAGGCTTTTAATTTTGTTTATTAACATACTCATTAAATCTCTCTTTTTTTTTAAAAATTATAAATGCATATTATAAGGGAAATTGAGGAATAATTTTTTTTTCAAGAGAAGGGTTTATTCATATTACCCCTAGAAGGTACTAATAATCGTGTGAAATTGTGTATTGAATTTAAAATTTTTATGGTGTGCATATTTAATATTTTAACCTTATATACAAACAAGCCTTTACAAAAAAGTTTAGGAATTTCAAAAAGAATCCACAGTAAAATCAATGATGCTGTGGCGAATATTAATTTTTATTCCAAATTTCAATTTCAACAATATTATTCTTGCTTTTCTAATTATTTCTGTTTATGTGGTTTTCTATTTTTGCGAGTTTATGTGTAATAAAAAAAATGTAGTTGTTCACTTATTTGGATTTTAAAGCTTAATAACATATTCTCACCACTCTAGTAATGGGTTTTATATCTTAAAAAAATCTTGAATACGAAATATAGAGTAAGAAAAATGGTTTTGCTGCCTGAGAAACTAGACAGTCTTTTTAGAATAATTAAAAATATAATCCGTTTTTTTTTAGGGGTAAAAAAATTGATTACATAATAGCAGAAAATTGATATTTATAGTTTTGTCCCTTGTTTCTTTATAAATTATTTCATTCTTTTATAAATATTTTTTATTTACTGGAAGGGGAAAAGTAGCTCTACTTTTAAAAGTAGGTTTTACAACCATGTATTGTATGATTTAAGTGCACTGAGATACGATTTATTCACAAATTTTGCTATTGCTGAAGCTATTTGGTATGTATATATCTTGTCTGAAAGATTGTATTAATTTTAAGCAATGTTTTCTTTCTTCAGTTTCCTGAGAAAATTTTAATATTTGTCCCTATGGGGAATTCTTTTCAATGAGATATTGCTAGAAACTCATGCTCTTTCTCAACGTATGTTCTTCCTAGGAATATTACTATTTTTTCAAAGATGCATGCTCATATTTTTGATCGTCTCCTTTAGGCAGTGTGAATCCCCTATTTCATTATAATTTCTATCATTGTAGTTCTTATACAAATTTAAAAGTATAGAAATTGTTTCTGTGTAAAATTTCTTGAAGTATGAACTATCATTTCATGCAATTGCTGAAGCAGAGAAATTCAAAAAATATTGTTTTGATAATATTTTACCTGAAAATTCGTCATAAAGATGAATAATTTCGATATTGCTTGGGAAAATATTTAGTCTCATGTTTGATTGTAATGTGTCATAGATTTCTAAGGAATTGAATAAATTCATGTATTTAGAATTGTTCCAAAGTGATCTAATGCAGCTTATAATGATAAAATTTTTTTCTTCTTGATATATATAATGAAATATTCCAAAGCCAGAAATGCTAAATTATAAAAGAATTTCTTTCGACTTTACATATGTATCTGTAATGGAATAGAAAGAGACAGCTTTGAAAATTTAATGTTTCTATTCAATTGTTCTCTGGGCACTGAAAAACCATTTATGGAACCTCACTGATTAGTTTTTTATTGTCCTACATTTATGCATGAATACTGCTGCATTTATATTTTAAGCATTATATAATTTTTTTCTCTGTATGAGAAAGTTATCGTAATGCCATGGAGAAATTCCAATAAGAAAACTAATGTTTTCTCTTCTTTCCTCCTTCCTTTAGATAAACCTGCCTATAATCGAATCAATTAGATTGGCTTGCATTTGGTAAGTTAATTTTTCTTTTTTTTCATAGTATTTATTAATTTTTATTTAAACTTGCATTTTGTTTGAACATTTTACAGAATCTGTGTAGTTGATTTGGAAATGGAAAATGTTGCAATTGCTTAGCTATTCAGTTTTTGAACAATTGCTTTCTTCATCTATCCCAGTTTTCTTTTCATCTTTTACTTTATTTAGGTATCCAAATTTTAGTTTAGTCCAATTCAGTAATGCCATACCTTTTGTCATTCTGTTTTTGGTTTTTGTGAGCGGATGAAATGAAAAATATACATGAATATATTTTGATTGTACTTTGCTGCATATATATATGAGAATAATGGAGCTGAGAATCAGTATCAGTGTTTAAAGAAAGATATAATTTACCTCTCCTGTGCATGCTACGAATTATTAAAAGGGCAGATATTGTTTTATTTTTGTTGCCATTTGTTTTAAAAAAGCAGTTTGAATTTGAAAACAAGTTTTAAATAATTTATCTAAATGATTTTTTCTTCTGCAAAGTTCAGTGCAAAATTTGATTATGGTTTTTTCAGTACATCATACATTTCTAAATTAATAGTACTATATATGTGTGTAAGCATTTCATTCTCTGTAGGATGTATGAGTCGAGAGGAAAAACCTTCCAACAGCAGGACATTTAAGAAATTGATTTATATCTCTAGAATGTTATGTATTGTTTATTGTAAAATTTTGATATTTTAAATTTATGAATGGGTGTAATTAAATGTTAAGCTCATGTTTATAGTGTCTGACAGATGTTAAAAAGAGTATTTCCTTTGAAAATAGGTCTTCCTTAATTATTGAACTGTAACATGGCATTACATATAAAAATGGGAGTACTGAACAGATTGAATATCTTTTCAACTGTGTAAAAAATTTTCAAGTATTTAGAGCAATGAAGGAAGTGAACTATAAAAAGGTTTTTTACCTTCCCTGATGAATCAGATTTTATCCTGGAGAAACATGAAAAATGTACTCATTTTTAAAAAAAAGTAACTGCCACTTTTGTTTTTTCCTGTAAGGAATATGAAGGGACTCATGCTCTTAGTGATAAAAGTGACATTGCTGCTCCATTTGTGTTACACATTACATTAATTCTTCTAGGTAATTCATAGCTTTTTCTTTAAACAATTGTTTCAGTCGTGTAGCAGGGGAGAGAATTTGGGAAAGGGAAAGCAAAATTTTTTTAAGAGAGATTATGTTTGGAGAACGTTTTGTAATTCAATTAAAAATGTACATTTTTATTGGGAAATCTTCTGGTTAACTAGCAACAGTAACCATCAGGCTAATGCGCTTTATTTCTGTCAGAGAAATATCCTATTATTTCTTTTTCATATCTCAAAGAGCTAGTATTTTTTCCCCCTTCATTCACACTCCTGCTTGCAGTCCTTCGAATAAAATTCAAATTGTACAAATTTTTGTCCTGTTTGATTTTGCTTCTACTTAATAAGGCCTCTATTTGCTTTCAAGTTTTCCCTTTCAACCTACGAGAAAGGTTCCTGCAGTGTTTACAATTAATTGGTATTTTCCCCTTTAAGTGCAGCATGAAATATAGTAAATGGATTATTGTGTGAAGGCCACACTAACATTCATCCTTGCAAAATCAAGACTGGGTTTTATAAATTCTTTCTTAGGGAATTCAACATTTTGCACCTTTTAAATAATCTCCCGCAGGAGATTTTTTTCTCTATGCTTTGGTGATCCCAAAGTCAGAAATGCTAAATAATGAAAGAGCTTGCTTTCAACTTCACATATGTATGCGTAAAGGAATACAAAGAGACTGCTTGGAAAATGTAGTGTTATTTTAATATGTTATTTTATTATTTTATACTCCCTATTATCTTTTCACCACTATTTTCAAACTGTCCTTAATTATCTTGTTGAAAGGAAGAAGGTTTTTTGACCATATCCGAAACCTATAATGCATTACAAAATATGAAAGTAATATTGCTCCAAAATTTTATGTAGTCAAATTTAAGATATATCAATGTTAATTTGATTGCTTTAAGATATTCTAAATTTATCGCTCCTTTTAAGTCATTCTGTGTGTATATTCTAGATTTTTTCTAGATCTGTGAATTTATACATATTCCCAAAACTCTACATGTAAATAAAACGCTTAATTTTTATAGCTTCCCTTAGTTAGATGTGTTTGAAAACATATGATTCACATTATATATATATACTGTCAATTAATGTATAATATAATCTTTATTAATATATAAATGTCTTCTTAGATGGAAATTTTTTTTATAAAGGATGTTTCATTCATGTTTCCCATTTGTCTGAGGAAGGTTTCGAATATATCTTGAATTGCATGTACACTTGAAGAATTAAACGGAGAGAATATGTAAATATTTTTTTCCCCATACATATGCTGGTCGTTTCATTATTTTAAATATCTGCAGTAAAATCTATATATATAGCTCAAATTGAGAATTTTCACTTGGTCCACTGTTGAATAGTATTTTTCATTTTAAATTTGGTCTTCACCAAAAGTTTTTCTTCCTTTCTTTCGACTCAATTTCTTTTTTTGGAGATTTTTAATTTAGGTGAAACAGTTCTAGTACTATTAATTTGAAACTCAATATATTATGGATTCACTGCTATTATGAAATATATTATGTTTAATTTAAATGTCTTGAATGTGTATTCAGAAAATGGAGAATAAATAATTTGACCACATGGGATACTTGTTTGACACTGCAGAATAATATAAAGATAATCATTTTCAGAATTTTTCCAAAATTTTAATTGCTAAATATTTTAAAGAAGTGAAAATGTGTTTTCCCCCACATTTTTTTTTTGTTGTTGAAATTTTCTATTTGAATTTCTCTCTAATTTGTATACTTTAGTATTCTTTAAACATTACAAATCCGAAAAGGTGTTTCTTGAATAGCTTCCCTCAATTTAAGTTGAAGTGAAATGTGTTTCTTCTAAATTACATACTTAGAATAATTCTGCTTTTTTAGATAAAATATATGTAGAGGAATTTTGACAGACACTTTTTAATGTGATATAGTATTCATATTATGTACGAAAATAAAAATTTGCTGATGAAATCATGAATTTTGATTCAATTCAAAACTTTTTATGAAGGGTTTATATTTTTGCCCTCCCATATTTTAACATATCTTTGTTAAATATTTCAAACTCAGTAACATAATTTCACCACTATTTTCAAGCATTTTATAACTGATTAAGTTGTCCCTTATAAACATTCTGAACAGTAGAAAGTACTTGGATCACATCAGCAACCTAGAATGCATTTGCACAATACTAGTAAATGTTCATGCCCCATAAATTCTTTAACATATAGACTGTGTATTGAAAGTGAAGTAAGTTATTCATTCCAAGTTTGTTTCTCTCTTTTTATGTCATTATTCTGTGTGGATTTTACCTAAATCTCTGTAATCTTATGTATTCCCAAAACAATACAAAGTAAATTGAATGCTATTTTTGTACAACTTGCCTCAGTTAGAACTGCTTGAAAATAATTTCTTTTTATGTTTTGTATTGACATTTTTATTAAATTTATTTTCAAAAAATATTAATACATATGAGTGAAATTGATCGAAATATATGTTTGAAGAATATGCTATTCATATCATCATTTTAGGGAAATAGGTTACTAATAATTATACGGAATTGCATGTTGAATTCAGAAATTTTATGGTGTGTGTATTTAATATTCTCTCCCTGTAATTAAACAAGCCTTTGCAAAACCATTTCAGAAAGTTAAATTATCTGCAGTAGAATCTATTATAAATAGTAATTTCTTTTTCCAAATTTCAACCCACATTGTTCTTGACTTACTTATTATTATTTCTCTTCATCTTGTTTTTCATTTATGAGATTTCCTTTTTGGTTGAAAAAATATTAGTAGAATTTATATCTGAGTAAAATAGTATCGAAAAAAATCAAGAATTTTTTTCCCAATATGTTCATGAACATGGTATTTTTTTTTTTTAACAAAATTCATATTAATTATGTATTACATTTAAATTAGTAATTATAATAAATTTAATGAATATAATTTGAATAAAATATAACTAAGAATGACTTTTATCAGTCTCTTTTAATCTTTTATTGATCAAAATGTGCATCAATCATGATTGCATGTGAGTTTTTTGGAAAAACATGTTTTTTAAAAAATAATTATATTTTGAACTCAATCTTTTATCTATTTCAGATATTACATATGTTATTTGTGTTGGGTAACAACTAGTTTTTTTTAGACCAAATGCCTTATATTTAAGGAGACAAGAGTATGTATACTTCCATCCTCTGGATTCATTTTCCGCGAAAGAACACTGTCAATTTTGAAAAGTTTATGAAACACAATTTGTCTGGAGAGCTCTAATCTATGATTGGAAATAAATGCATTAATAAATTTGTTCATTATTATGAAATGTATTTTTATTAATCTATAATAAATGATATTTATAGAATTACAATATTTGAAATTTCATTTTAAAATTTTCTTGCTTTTTTTAAAATTTGCCATTTGTCCATTCCTATAATATCTGGTTCTATTGTAGCAATATAAAACAGGAAGTAATGTACATTTAAAGATTTCCTGTCTATGTTCTACCTTTGTTCAACGTTTATGTTTTCAATTATTTTTTTCCCCTTCCAAGTATTCATTTTGACTATTTTTTTAAAATCATGTTGAGAAATTAAATGCAGACAAAAATGTGTAATCTAGATACTTACAAAAGCTAAATGTTTCTTATAAGCAATCCATTGTAATGATTCATAGTGTGAAATATGTTCTTTCCAATAACAATAAATCAGGATTATACATCAAACACAATTTTAAGGTAATAAGCTTGCTTGGAAGATTTTGATCAATAAAAGTATATCACATATTGCTGAATAAGAATATAGATTTATCAATTGCAACCTATTTATTCAAATATAATTGGTAAATACATTATTAATTCTATACAGTATTTATATAAATAAAAGAGCAAAATATAACTGTTTCTTTAAGTTTCATTCTTTTTTGTCTGAGTCTCAGTTTCTGTTTTGAATTTTTTAATGAATTGTCGGAAACACTTAATCTCACTCTAAAAAACTTTACCAAGATAATCCATTTTTAACAAGGATTGGTTGGAATCATTCTTAAACTGGGCCATTGGGAAGCAACTGAATTATTATGAGCCTTAACACTAGAAAGACTGAAATTTACTATATACCTATATTACCCCAAAGCAGGCAAAATGACTGCATTGTGAAAGAATAATGTGTAAAGAAATTTGTTTAAAACTCATTTTTAATATTTTTTATATTATTTGCAGCCATATAACAAGTTATTAGTCAATATTAACAATAAAAAAATTTACTTCCCTTGGGAAAAAAATTATTTTAAAAATGTCTGAGAAAATGTGTCATTATACATGTAATTGTTTTTCTAATGGAAATTAAAAAGCAGTCAAAATGACTTCCTTGGGCAATCTAGTGTTAATCCAATGACATGGATAACCTCTGAGCTGGCACTAAACTCTTAATTTTCATTTTGACAAAGGAATAGAGAACTAGGTACACATAAAAGTGATTAAAACTTTGTCTGCCATTTCCTCATGAACAACCAACTGAACTCAAAAACATTTTCAGAAAATATATTTTCTTAAAAAAAATTAGTGATAATAATCTGAAATTTTAGTGTCATACTGGAATTTTTATTTCACAACTTTGACACTACCAGATCCTTACCTTAACATCTGTTGTGAAGATGCTTACATAAACAGTCAGCTTTTGGCTTAATCAAACACTCAATAGATGAAGTGTGGTTTACATGCTGAGATTTCTCTGATGAAATTTTCAGTTTTTTTCTAAAATACATAATGCTGTGTTTCGTTATGTGAAGGATGTTTTATAAGCAGAGTGTGTCAGGCTGATTTGTTAAAATTGATAAAATAATTTGATTACAGAGCGAATATCAAATTGATAAAAAATAGTAATTGATTATTCAAAAATATGATTGTAATAATAATTTTAAGAATTTTATTTTATTGACATAAATTTTTGGACACATTTAGGATTTCATTAGGTAGAGGTATACAATTTTCTGAATCGAGCAAAAATATTTCTAGACTGGTTTTCTTATCTTTTTTTTCCTCTTGGGGGATTTGGTTTAAGAAAGTTTGTAACACATTTATATAATTGATCTAAAAACCATTTAACTTTGTATACATTTGATCTAACCTATATTTTCATCAGTTATTAGATGGTGAGAAAGTGATTTTTGCTTTATTCTTCAAAAAAAAAAAAAATAACCTGATTACATTTTTTTTTTATTCTAATTCTTTTTATGATGTGAATAGTGAAGATACAATTTTCTATTTTTTGGAAATAAGTACAAAAATTATTAATAAATTTGTATGCCTAATTTTAATTATATCCAAACATTTAGTAATATTCCAAATATTTTAAGCAATCATTATGGAAGGGGAAAAAATCCTTTTATTCTTTCCCATTATTTTTCATAAAAGTGAAGCTTTTATCTGTATAAATAAAGATGAATATTTGTGTCTGTATGTCTCTTATGCCTTCCTAAGCCGTTCATCTGATTTTAATGAAACTTTGGAAAATGGTTAGACACATGCCCACGAAGGTTTCTGAATTAGTAAAACTATGTTCCGATAGATATTCAAGTGGCGTTGTGAGGAGGATTAAAGGGCGTTATAGATAATTATTTTACTTTTTAAACTGTTAAATGTACAGTTTTGAAATTTAACTAGCAGATTTCTTTAATAGAGTAGAGATCCGCTTTAAAATGGATTTTACGGAAATCGACCCCCCGAAGGGGCGTTGCAGGGAAGTTAAAGATAAAAATTCCCGCTTTTGAAATATTAAACCTACAGATTTGAAATTTGATAGGGCAATTCCTTTTATAGAATAGAGTTCCTCTAAGAGTGAGTTTTGCGAAAATATACCCCCAAGGGGTAGTACGAGGGCTTAATTGGTGTTGAGGATAAGAATTCCCGTTTTTGAATTATTAGACCTACAGACTTGAAATTTTGCTGGCATGTTCCTTTCGTAGAGTAGTGATCCGCTACCAAAAAAAGGATTTTCGAAAATAGACCCCCAAGGGGTTAATCTGGCGTAAAAGATTAATATTCCCGTTTTTGAACTATTAGACCTTCAGACTAGAAATTTGGTAGGCATGCTACTTTCATGGAAAAGAAATCCGCTAAGAAAAGATTTTAGATAAATATTGACGTTTTTTAACTATTAGACCTGCAGGTTTGAAATTTGGCTGGTATATTCCTTTCAAGGAGTGGAGAACCGCTACAAAAGAGGCTTTTACGAAAATTGAACCCCAAGGGGATTGCGTGGCGTAAATGGGGTGTTATAGTTAAAGAGTTCCGTTTTTTCGAACTATTAAACCTAGACTTGAAATTTAGCTGACATTTTTCTTTCATGAAGTAGAGATTCTGTAAAAAAAGAGAGGGTTTTGTTAAAATGGACATCCAAGAGGGGTTTTGAGGGTGTTTTATATAAAAAAAATTCCCTTTTATGAATAACTAAACCTATAAACTTGAAATTTATAAAACATATAACTTTTACTGAACAGAGATCTGATACGAAGGGGGTTTTAAATAGCCAACCCAGATGGTTGTTACGCAGGACCAATTTAAGCTCATTTCACAGAAGATCTACTGACCCCCTTGGCACTGGCAAATTGAAATCTATAACTAGAAAAACTGGTTAAGTCCAGCTTATCCGAGCCTCTGGGTACCGTGCGGGGAGGCTATTTTGGCCTCTCTACCCTGTGGCCGCTATATCCTAGTGGTTATAGTCACGGACTCTCGACCGTCGTGTCATGAGTTCGAGTCCAGTGCCGCTGAAGACCCGGCATGTAGAGGGCCTGATGCATGTTAAATCTATCCTGGCCCAAACGTCCTCTCGTTTGTGTGGAAGTTAGGAAAGGGATGTGCCGACTCAGGTGTTGTCCTCATCACATGACCATGGTTCAGAATTACGAGATTTGTCGCCAGAAGCCCTTGTGTAGCTGAATAGGGCGACGTTATTATTCACTCACGAAATCTTGACCGGCGTGTCATGAGTTCGTATCCTCGCGCCACTTTTGATACGCCATGTAGAGGGGCTGACTCACATTAAATCTGTCTAGGTTCGAAAGTCCTCCCGTTGGTGGGACGTGGAAGTTCAGATAGGGATATATCACTTCAAGTGTCATTCTCGTCACTTAACTATGGCTCAGAATTACGGAGATCCGTTGCCAATAGCCCTCGTGTTGCTTTACCATGCGGCATTAATACAACTCTCACTCACTAGAGAAGAAAAATTAGTAAATGTAATAAAATTTCTTTTAATTTCTTATATCCTTACGAATTATATATTTAATGTGTTCAATGTAGGTAACTCATAAAGAGTGGATCCTTTATTGTCGGAGAAAGCTATACAGCACTAAAGTACAGGCAGTACTGAAATATTCAATATGAATGCCAGCATATAGTAAATATAGCAGTTCTAAGGACTTTTAGAGGGATTTATATTTATATATAATGAAAGTTTTTCCTATTCCTTAAAAAAATGAGTCATTAAATTGAATAATATTTAAACGGGTTCCATTTTTAATACCTATGCTTCATTAAAATTACTTATTCTCATTTAAAAAGTATTTAAGTTCATGTTTTATATAAAACATGCATAAATCACAATTATTTGAATTTGACTTAAAACTATGAATACTTTTAAGTAATTTTCATCTCATCTCTTTTCCAGTCGTATCAAAGTATTTAATTTGAAAACTTTAATAAGTGAGCTTTAAAAATCTTAGTAATTAATTTTTAACGTTTTCATTAAAAAAATACGACCTATGTTCGAATCGCTTAAAATAACTTGAAAATTTCAAACGGTTAGAAGATATTTATATAATTTGTCCTAAGATAAAATGAGGGAACCCCCCAATCCTTAACTTTATTGGTTTCATTGTAATAAGCAACGTGAAGGAAATTTTAGTTTTGCAAAATTAAATATTTAACACGACATTTATATACTTGGAATTTTTCACACAATTTCGGTTTTCAGATTTCAAGCATTACCTTCAACAGACATGTTTTTCTAGAAAATGAAATCTTTAGAAATATTTGTAAATATGAAAAATGTATATAATATTTTTCAGTCACTTATAAAACGTTGAGGACAAAAAAAAAACCTCACACACATAGTATCAAACGTTTATGATGCGATAAGATATGTGAGTGCTTGGTTTATCTCTGTTGGCGTGGAAGCTTTGAGATAGGGTGCCAATTTAGGTATCATCCTTGTCACTTCACCATGGTTCAAAATTACGAGGTCCGTCACCAATATCTCGCGACGTAAAATTAAAATCAAATCAAAGCTTGTTTATCTCGCTGCATGTTGGGCCATCAAAATATTAAGTAGTGAGATATGTTTTTATCCATTCAACTCGATGGTTCCCGACCGCACACCTTCACTTGTCGATGATTATCTGTATGAAAAAGATATTCAAGGTATGGTGTGGCTGCGAGGACGCCGAACTTAATCTTATATTTAACGTTTGGGATGCCACATAAAGAACCAATGCACGCCATCAATCCCATTCTTTAGGCGAAAAAATCTTCATTTTTGAAGAAAAAGATTTGTTCCTAAAATCGCTGATCAACACCCTTATTAACAGCCTCTTTGTTTTTTTCCCCTATTGTCTGCCTCACAGTCTAATACATATATTTGTACCTAATTACCATGAATTAAATAAAGTTTTATATTTGAGGTAGCGCATTTCTTATGTTTATAACGTTATTTTGGGACACCAGCGTTATAATATTTCCTTTAACTGCTTTATTTATATATGAGAAAAAATTTGATGTACAAAACTTCTTTTACGCTTTATATTCAGCAAATTATGTAATATATATTATCAGACTATTTTTATATAAATTGAAAAGTTTAAATTTTAATAATGATAAATTAAATAATATAACTTACGGGACCAAAAAAATCACAAAAGCCAACATATAAATCCTTTCAATTAAAAAAAATGAATTAATAATCACCTCTAAATTATGGATAGTTAATTTAGGATCAAGATGATGACATAATTTTTTTTCCCAAACGCAAAAACAATATAGCTGTTATACGCCAATTTCACTTTAAAAAAATTTGTTTAGTGTGTGTTGTAATTTACCTTTGTAATCCTTCTGTTTGAGGAAAGGTCATTTTTTTATGTATTACTTGGCACAGGTGAATCGTTGAAAAAATGAGAGCACTGGTTTCCATCAACAGAAAATCGTTGTCAAGATACTTTTTAATAACAGGATTTCGAAAATTCTATTTAAATGCAAAAAAATTAATGAAAATTAAAACAAAGAATTATTTTAAAATAGAAATGAATTGTTTATCAATTTTAGAATACGTACGTAATATTCTAAAGTATTGTAAAGAATTCTTTCTCAGGAAAAAAAAGGGGGGGGGGGAGTCTATGTATATTGACCTTAGTAAATCATGCATACAAATAATAATCTATTAGAGTTAATAAAATGGACACAAAATAACACAATTTGGCTGATCAATCAAGAATGAGCATAACAATATTGAAGAGGAAAATGTAGAAAAGTCTTGAATTAAATTGCGTATTCAAAGTTTACCTTTTCCACACAAATAAAATGCTTTAATTTGAAAAATTGTCTAAATTATACATTAACTAGCTGTTACCCTCCCGCTTCGCTGGGTATTTCATGATGTTTTATAAATTTTTACTGCTTATATATATGTGTATAAATTATTGATATCTAAGTCCTAGCATTAAGAATTCGATTGAATTGAAAAATATACCTGTAACTGTCACCTGTTGATAAAAAAAAAGGGCAGAACTCATGTAATTTGTATTTTCTAAAAATCTCTAAAATTGAAGCATGGAATGATGTTTGCTCTTTCGTAACTCAAAAACCAAGTGGATTCCCGCAAAACCAATTTTCGGTGGATCTCTACTCCGTAAATTGAACATGCAAGCCAAATTTCAAGTCTAAATCTAACAGAAAAAAGCAAAAGTTTTACTATAAATATCCCCGTAATCCCGTTGAGAGCCGTTTTCCAAAATTACCGCTCTTAGCAGATTTCAATTCAACAAAAGAAAAATGCAAACCAAATTTCATTATTATAGTCCTTGTAGCTCGAAAAAAGTAATTTTTTTTTGTCAATACGTCCCAGTAACCCCCTGCAACCCCCCAGAACTTGATTTGCTTAAAATTTATTCTTAGTGGATCCCTATTCAACAAAAGAAACATGCTTAACAAATTTCAAGTATATGGGTCTAACAATTAAAAACAGGAATTTTTTTCTGTAACTCCTCTTGACCCCTCGCAAACATCTTTAGTGGTCAATTTTCCTTTTACTCTTTGTTAGAGGAACTCCATTTCATAAAAGGAACATGCCTACCAATTTTCAAGCAGGATGATCAAGTAGTTTAAAAATGGAAATATTTATCGATTACGCCTCTTAATCTCCCGAAATTAAACTTGGTAGTTGATATTCGCGAAACCCATTTTGTAGCGGTTCTCTACTTTACGAAAGGAATCTGCTTATGAAATTTCAAGACTGTACGTCTAACAGTTTAAAAATGGGGGTAATTGTCTATAACGCCACTTGAGCCCCCGCAACGCCACTTCTGGGTCTGTTTTCACAAAACCCATTTTGTAGGGGAATTGCACTCTATGAAAGGAATCTGCTTAGCAAAATTTGAAGACTGTGCGTCCAATTAATTAAAAATGCAAAAAAATTATCAATAACGCCCCTTGAACCCCCGCAACACCACCTAGGGGTCGATTTTCACAAAACACATTTTGCAGTGTATTTCTATCCTATGAGAGGAATCTGCTAACCAAATTTCAAGACTGTGAGTCTAATAGTTTAAAAAAAGAAATAATTATTTATATCTGGCCTTGGGGGTCAATTTTCTCCAATCCCGTTTTGTAGCGGATATTTACTCTATGAAAGAAACATTCCTACCAATTTTCAAGCAGGTAGGTCAAATAGTTTAAAAACGAAAATATTTATCTCTTACGCCACTTATTCCCCTGCAACGCCACTTTGAGGTCTGTTTTCACAAAACCTTCTTATAGCTGATCTCTACTCTATGAAAGAAATCTCTTTATCAAATATAAAGACTGTGCGTCTAATAGTTTAAAAATGGAAATAATTATCTATAACGCCCCTTAAGTCCCCTCAACGCCACTTGGGGGCAATTTTCACGAAACCCATTTTTAGCGTATCTCTACCCTATGAGAGGAATCTGCTTACTAAGTTTCAAGACTGTACGTCTAATAACTTAAAAATAGGAATTTATAACGCCCCTTAAACCCCCCGCCCCCGCAACACCCCTTGGGGGTCAATTTTCCCAAAACCCATTTTGTAGCGGATATTTACTCCAGGAAAGAAACTTACCTACCAATTTTCAAGCAGGTAGGTGAAGTAGTTTAAAAACGGATATATTTATCTATTACGCCCCTTAATCCCCCGCAACGCCACTTAGAAGTCTGTTTTCACAAAACCCGTTTTGTATCTGATCATTATTCTACGAAAGGAATCTATATATCAAATTTATAGACAGTGCGTCAAATAGTTTAAAAATGGAAATAATTATCTATAACGCCCCCTAAGCCCCTGCAACACCACTTGGGGGTCGATTTTCAGCAAACTCATTTTGTAGCGGATCTCTACTCTCTGAAAGGAATCCGCTTACCCAATTTCAAGATTGTACATCAAGTAGTTTAAACATGGAAACAATTATTATTAAAGCCCTTAACCCCCCCCCCCCGTAACGCCCCTTGCGTTTCGAATTTCGGAAAATCCTTTCTTAGCTGATGTCTACTCTATCAAAGGAATATGTCTACCAAACTTCAAGTCTGTAGGTTGAATAGTTCCAGAGATTTCGTGATTAGTCAGTCAGTCAGTCAGTGAGTGAGTCGCTTTTCTCCTTTATATATATAGATTAGATTACTATCATCTATGGAATAATTTACCTTTTTTTTGCTGCGGATAAAATAACATTTACTAATGTATTAATATTATGATGAAAAAAATTATTTCTCTGAATTAAGTATGTACTTTTTTAATTATTATTTTTTTGCTCAACTTTCAAAAGCAAAGTAATGGACATTGTCTGAAAAAGTATATGTGGTATGTGTTTATCATGATGAAATAATGTAATGAAAAATTATTCCTTGTCACTAAGACATAAAATATTTGATAGTGTTCTAGGATTTTAAATAAAAATAAAAATAATAAAATTACTCAAATCAAAATAGAATTTATGGCATTTTATCTAACAGAAATATTTTATGGAATAAACCTAAATTCTTTTGCAAAACTTGAATATTTTTTACAAAATTCATTTTTAATACCGTCTAATTTTTAATGTTTTTTTTTTTTTTTGCCTGTAGAAAATCTTATACATAATCCTATTTCTTTAAAGAAATAAAAAAAAAAACTTTTCATGAAAATGCATTGAAGTATACACAGCGGAAATGCCTAAAAGTATAAAGATCGATGTCATACGTTATTTCAAATACTCAACAGATGGCAGTATAATAGAATGTGAGTGAGCGGATATTAACGTCACACTGTTCAGCTACACGAGGGCTTTAGGCGACGGACCTCGTAATGAATATAATAGAAAACATTTCACTTACATACACCAATGGCTTTCAAACTTTTTCGACTCACGAAACCTTTAGACCAGTGGTACTCAACCTTTTTTCCCGCCGGGCCACATATATATAACAAGTATTTCACGCGGGCCGCAACAAGAGGATAATGAGGGGAAGACAACATTGGACAAAGTAAAATTGATCAAAATATTAAAAATTATATTTAACTTTTATTTTAATACTATATTAAACTTTCTATCGAAAACATACGAAAAAATATGCACTTTTATGTATTTTTTACTGAGTTATGGGGTAGTTTAGCTTTTTTCCTTTAATCCATGAATAAGCCTCTTGTTCAACAAGCCTCTATTAAACAAGTAATATAAAAAAAAAATTTATAAAGTCAATTCCTACTTAGGTCAGCAAAGAAAAATTTTATTTGAATCTTCCACACAGATTATGTTACACAAACAACTCAAAACAAATAAAATGTTGCCATCACACGCGCGCGCAAATAATAAATACAGTCGATGGCGTTGGTAAAAGGCACGAGAATAAAACTACTTATTATGCAGAAATACGTATAAAATAGACATTGTAACTATATTTCAAATTGTTTTAAGTAACTATACTGTCGTCATCTATTACCTTCATTTGGAACAAATTTAATTTTTTTCTCCCCTATAAAGCAGAAATTAATTGATTAAATTTAATTTATGAATTATATTATCGTAATGTCACCCAAAACAATCGTGTATAAAAAAATTTCAGCTCAAATAAGTGCTTTAAGATGTGAGAAATTTTTTAAAAAAATTTTGACACAAGTCACCAAAATGGTCGGTTGCCAACGTGGCTGTATCTGTAATTCATTGAATAATTAGTTTTAATAAATTAATTTTTATTAATTGTAATTAAAGTACTGTATTGTCATCCAAAATAATTGTGTATATAAAATTTCAGCTCAATAGAGCGCTTTAAAATGTATTTTATTAGCCACTGAAAATTTGAACGAGATAAATATATATAAGGAGAGATGAACTAATAGTAGGAATTAAAAAAAGCAAATTGATAGCAAAAGGGATGGATTTGACTGCTTGATTGATAGAATTTCCCTCTAAATGTTGTGAGCATTGTTTTTAAGTAATTGAATTTCTTAGTACTGTGGGCCATGACCGGGCCACTCAGAAAAGGCCGGCGGGGCCTCAGTTTCAGTATTACTGCCTTAGACCTAAAAGGGGTTTTCGGGAACCTTATTCCACACTAAGAAGAATATATCAAAATAGTATTTAAAGTATATCAGCATGTGTGTTATAGGTACTTTCTGCGAAGACAATTAAACAAAGTACATTGTATTTTTTTACTAAAACTTTTAATGTAATTTTAATATAATTTACTCACCCATTACCATCATTAATGATATTAATTTGGGATTTCCAAGTGTCACCTGCCCATGCATTATATTAGTAACGGAAATATGTGCTTGCATTATATATATATAATATTGCATAACTGTCGTTTATGTCTATTGAAATTATCTATAGGTGTATCTCATTTGTTTTTGTTGCCACTTTTGAGGGAGAAATATTTTTCACTTAAATACATTGTTCTGAATAGAGCATTAAAATGTTTATAATTGTATAAGAAATCCTGCATTTTTTACATGAGTTTGCAACAAAAAATTTAGGAGCTTGTGCTTAAGTTTAGGTTTTAATGTGAATTTGTTCATATGTCAATAAGTTGTTCCCTCTTCTTTATTATAAGTGTTTTTTTCTTCATAAATGAAAAAAATGTGCATTTTCCATCAGAAAAAACTTGTTTTGCAAAACATTGTACTAACTAGTATAAAATTATTTCGCGAAACCCGTGTTAGTAAACAACAGAATATTCACAATCTAGTCGGTAGTGTGTATAAACAAAAGACGTTTTAATATTATTTTATTTGCTATTTCAAAAGTTTTACAAAAAGTAAGCATAAATATTAAACTTGCGGGTTTTTTAATTACTAGGAAGAGCTTAAGGTACTTGTAGTTATTAAAACTTCGTAGAGAACGTGAATCTATTTTGCCCCCCCCCCCATAAGCATTTATAATTTTCTTTCAGTTTTTTATTGTGACTCGTGGAACCCTAGAGCTCCGTGGAACAAAGTTTGAAGATCATTGATATAAACAATGCAAAATCTGCAATACTTTTGAGTTATGATAAAACATGTCCTCATTAAAAATATGGTTGCCTGATAGAATCATACAGTTAGATAATAATTTTTATCTTATGTTACACATAAACTATCTATACAAAACTCTCTCTTTCGCTCAAAAAATATTCTTATTTAACTCAAACATGCCATTTCCCCTCTCCTTCTCCTGAACCCGGCAAATTCCATCACAAATAAATAAGAAATTGTCATAAGTTAAAATTTTAAAGAAATTTATTGGCAGTGAGTTTGCCTTGAATATCATGTGCCATGTGTGTGTGAATCTTACAATATCGTCTGCCAATGTATTATTACACATAAATTGCCGCTCACATATTTGTTTTCTGGCGATTGTTTCGACATTCAACTGTAAAAACATATGCTAAGGGTTAAAAGACTTACTTAAATGTTTTTTTACATACATAAAAATGTTTTACGAGGGTCACTGAAATTTTTGAGATACTCCCAGGTTTTTAGACTTACAAAATTTTAGTAGTTTTCAAAGTAGTCTCCTCCAGCTTCTGAAGAAAACGGCATACATTACTTTTTTTATTGCCCGTTGACTTTTCACTATTGTCGGCGGGGTATCAACTTCAAAGACCTATACTTTGTAGGGGAGCGATGCACGTTAAATCTGTCGAGAGCTCAAATGTCCTCCCGTTGATATGGTGCGGTAGTTAAGAGAGGGGAGAAGGGAGTGCCGGCTCAGGTGTCGTCCTCGTCACTTGACCATGGTTCAAAATTACGAGGTCCGTCGCCAAAAGCCCTTTTGTAGCTGAACAATGCGACGTTAATATTCACTCACTCACACTTTCTTGACGTGTTGGAAAATCAAAAAAGGGCAAGTACGTTTCATCACTCGTTAGAATTTTAAGGATGATGCGGTCACCATCATTTAGGAATTTAAGGTTTTTTACGATTCTGACACGCTCCTCTTTTTGGTGTTCAGTTAGATTATGGGGAACTCAACGGCAAACTACTTTTTTCATAAGTTATTCTTCATGAATAATTTTGTATATGGCGGCGGATCCAGTGTTAAGTTCCTTCTGTATCATTTGGTGGGTACAGCGATTATCATCCATTGACGTTTTTTGTATGGCGGATACATTATCCGGGAATTCTGCCGACCGCGGTCTTCCTGTGTGGTATGCATCCTAAAGAGAATTTTGGACGATGCAAAAATTTTTAAACCATCTGAATACAGTAGCATGACATGGAGATTCATAACCAAATGCTAATGTTTTGAAGCGCTTGCTGCTGTACATTCAATACAGGCCAGATAATATTATTTTAAAGGTGAATAAAGGTATTTCAACTTTACGTCTCATTTTCTTTATTTTATACTTCCAATCATCGAACTTTTTAGATGCATATCTCGAATTGTGAATGGTAGACTCAAATTATCAGTAAATATTGAGCCAATAATGCGATACATGATTAACAAATTTTGAATGCAATAAATGTTGACTTCTTTTTATGAGTATTATGAAGCTATTTTATTCATTTCCTAAGGGTTTTTTTTACCAAAATTTATTTCTATATTGCCGCATTACATCCTAATTTTTACCATAATCAGAAATTAAGGGACAATTCATTTGTTGCGCTCTATACGAATTTTCTTCGCGTATTTTCGAACTTTTGAAGGAATATTAATATAAATTGTTAATTTTAATTAAAATGAATATTAAATTGTACTGTGAATTTGTAAAACTGCTGATATTAAAAAGCAGAAGTTCCCGTTTTTATTTATTTCAAATGTCGTTTGATGCTGATTTAAAGTCAAAAGAAATAAATTCCGCTTTTGATCATTATCAAATTACTTTTAAATATAACTGTAAATATACAGTAACAGTGTAAATTACAATCATACATTAATTGAAAATTCCCTCTTTTTTTTAAAGAAAAAAAATAAGTGTCTGGATATTTTGAAAATAGTTAATGTTAGTAGTATACCATTATATCAACTCTCGAAACAATAACCGAAGTTTTGATTAAAAAACAGTCCTAATGGTGTTATTAATTGATCTTGTTGCCGAATGACGCATATATCCCTACAGCCGATTAGTCTGGAAAGGAATTCATTTCCACAGAATTTTTAAAAAAAGTTTAAAGCTGGTATCTTTAATTCTTGAAGTATTATTATTTGTAAGGGTTCATTTATTTGATAACGTACAAGTATGTTGATTATGAGGACAATCAAGCATCAATATAGCTTCTGTTGTTGTTTGATGAAAAGATGAAAAACACACACAAATAAGGGAAGAAACTTTATTACATTAGGGCGAATACTGCGTACATTTCGATGAGTTGCGAGAAATAATAATTATATACCTTTTTCTGTATAAAATTATCCTATTTTTAAAATAATCAAGAAGCAGTCTGAGCGAAGACAATTTTTAGTAATGAGCTAAAAGCAATTAAAAATATGTTTTTAAACAAAGAAAAAAAGGATTTAAAGGTATATATATACAAAAGAAATTATTTAAAAATAAAATATTATTTTCCCGAAACTGAACTCAGCCAAAATTAATATAAATGACATTTGGGTTGTCTTTTAGTAATCACATATCTTTAAATCACATTTTGGTGTTTATTATTTTGGTAATTTATCGTTATCTTCTTAAATATCTCCCAAAATGTATTTCATTATGATGCGCGTATTTGAAAATTTTACAATACTATACATGAACTATAATTCTCATCCTTTCATCCCTTCAGTGTGTAGATAAAGGAGTACCAAGCTTGTTTGGGAACTTAACACTGGGGGTTTCGCGTCAGACTGACCACTTGACCGGGGACATCTGCTCATGCACCTCAGGGTCCAAGGTCACATATACTGAGTTGGGCACAGTAGGCCTTGGCTCTCGTGGGCTGTTGCGCCACTGAGTCAAGTTATTAACTATAATTAAGATTATTCTTAAAGTAGTAGACATTTCTAAAAGGACAAATCCCTTAAGCCATTAAGTTTTCAACGTTCCGATCTTTTGCCATAATTGGGTTTTTAACGCTCCCTCCAAGGCGCTATTTTTTTTTTTTGAAACGTGTATTGGAGGAAGAGTTCAGAGACGTGAGTTCAGTATAGTTTTGTTGTTATTTAACCCTCTAATCAAATAATCAAAATAATAATCATAAGCTTTCGAGAGCCTGAAACTGATGCCATTCCACACCTTAAAATGAAGTGTTAATACTTTTGAAATGTAGAATTCGAATCTTTATTATTCAGTCTAGCGTGTTTCCATCTATTAGTAACAAAAACAACTACACTGGTATCCAAAAGTTAAGCATAAATCGTAAAATGCGAAAAACATGGAGTAAATATTCGTAAAATTATTCCAAATTTTTTTGCGGATATTAATTGGGTGAAGAAGAAACATTTGGTTTATGCAAAACTTTTCAGTCGACTACGTCCTGCGCGAAACACCGGCGCATGTCGGAACGCGGAGAAACCGATTCACGCAGCATAGGCAGTTCAGACAAGTTTCGTGCAACTGATGTGCGAAGGAACGTTGTTAACCATCAAACAAGGTGAATGATGGCACAAAGACGCCAAATGGACATGTTTACGAAAGGAAGAATCGTTGGGATGCTGGAATCCTCACGATCACAAACCTAAGTGTCTGGAATTCTGAATGTGGACCAGTCTGTGATCTTAAGACTGTGGCAGAGGTTTCAAAGAACGGGAGATGTTACCCGACAACCAGTATCAGGGCGACCAAGAGTCACAACCCCTTGCCAAGACCGATATCTGTTAATAAGTGCGTGACGTCAGAGGGGCAGTACTGTCAGCACTGGGTTCGGCGCTCACAGTCGCCACAGGAATACGAATTTCGAGACAAACTGTTTACAGGAGACTCAATCATGCTGGCCTGTATGCCAGAAGACCAGCAGTTTGCATTTCCCTCACGTGTGCACATAAACGCGCTCATTTGAACTGGAGTTTGAAACGTCAACATTGGAGTGTGGGAGATTGGGCCAATGTGATGTTCAGTGACGAGTCCCGGTTTAGTCTGATTAGTGATTCTCGGCGGGTAACGATATGGAGAGAACGTGGAACACGTTTTGAACCAATAAACATAAAGGAAAGACATCATTTTCCCTCAAGGGGAGTAATGGTATGGGCAGGCATCATGATGGACGGCCGCACAGACCTCCATTTCTTTGACACGGGGTCTGTGACTGCTCAAAGATACAGAGACGAAGTTCTTGAGCCTTATGTTCGCTTGTTTGGAGGTGCTGTCGGTCCTGACTTCATATTCATGGATGATAATGTGCCATGTTACCGAGCGGTGCTGATTGATGACTTCCTTGAAACGGAAAACATCCAGCGCATGTCATGGCCTGCGAACTCCCCTGATTTAAATCCTATCGAGCATGTATGAGATACGCTCGGGAGAAAAATTGTAGCCCTTTCGCACCCACCAAGCTCCGTTACAGAACTGAAGAGAGCTCTTTAAAGTGTGAATCCTTGTTATACTCAGTTTTCTTTCAAACTGCTACTTTGGATAATAAAATTAATTATTATCATTCTTTTGATTTGCTTCCTTATTTTATAACCATTTTACACTCGCATATCACGTTTCCCGCCATTCTGATTTACAGTTCCTTCTTTATTCACATAATTATAAATTATGCTTAACTTTTGGACTCCAGTGTACTTTAGAACGCTATCCGCGTGTTCTCAACGTTTGAAACAGCACAAAATCCAGACGAACGCATGCACCTCGTCCATAACGTCGAGGGAAAGATTGAGGTGAACACGTTCAGCGTGTTTGCAACGGCCTAAGGGTTAACAACTTAATGCAAATCAGAATTACACATATATAATCTGTCATTTTAATTAGAAATATTAATGTGTCTCCAATATAGCTAACTATTATCGAAGCATAGGGGGTAGTATTTATATTTTAACAAGACCTCGGAGTGAATGTTTTTCAGATTAATATATACGTATTTCACGCAAGTATTCTTCATTCGTTCTTATATATAAGCTTTTAGCAATAAGAAACGTATTCACTGAAGGAAATGAATTTTTACATGTTCCCATTTTTCGAAGAGGACTTATTAACAATTAATCGAGTATTTTTCGCTTTCACGAAAAGTGGCGCTGGCGGTATGGAACGAGTAAAACGTGTTTGCAATTTGATCGCACTTTCGATTTTGTAAAGAACTCGATACTGATTTGATTTGATAAACGTCGCACTCCAAAGAAACACGAGAGCTATTGGCGACAGACCTCGCAATTTTGATCCTCAGTCAAGTGACGATACCTGAATTGGCATCCTACTCTTCCAGCTTCCACACCACGCCAACGTGAGGAACTCGATACAAAATAACAATGACAATATAGCACTTTCAAATGCGAAAAAAGTTCGCTTTAGTTTGTTAATGAATGCCGCAAAATAATTGAGTACTAAACTGTTCAGTTGTCTGTATTCTGGTAATAATTTTACAGTTAAGAGTTCTGGAAAGGGATAAAAAAATTAAAAATGAGGTTTTCTTTTAAAAAAAAACCCAATGGTAATTCAAAAATATGCAAAAAGTTAGTGTTTTTCTTAATTTTAAAAATGATTAAATTGAATGGAACTAAGTGCAGTTTTAAGTGCGTCTTTGGATTGCGGTCAATTTTTTAAATTTTAAATTCCTTTATATTCATTACTGAAACTTTTATTCTTCTTGAACGCTTTTATTAGATGCTATTGTTACTCTCTCTAACAGTAATTTTCCATTTTTTTTAAATATCTTTAGAAACTGCCATATAAATTGTTAAGTAATATCTAAGTTGAAATTCAAATTTTTTGCAGTCGACTCACCAAAAGAGTCAATCTTATAGGGGGATGAGCGAGTGAAGAGTGAATATTAACGTCGTACTGTTCAGCTACACGTGGGCTTTTGGCGACAGACCTCCTAATTTTGAACCATGGTTGAGTGACGAGGACGACATCTGAGCGTGCATCCCCCTCTGCTAACTCCCACACCAGAGCAACGGGAGGACGTTTGAGCTCTCGACAGATTTAACGTGCATCGCTCTCCCACACGGCGGGTTTTTAGTGGTACTGGGCTCGAACTCATGCCATGCCAGCCACGCTCCGATACCTTGACCACAAGGCTACCGCGGCCACTTGGTGGATGAGCAAAATTAAGTTACATGCGGTTCGATTGATCGATTGATTGTTTATCAATGTCTCATTTCGAAGCAACATAAGGGGTATTGGCAACTGGTCTTGTAATTCTGAACCATTGTTAAGTGACGAAGATCACATTTGAGATGGCATTCCCCTCTCCTCATTTCCCTCGATGCCAAAGTGACTACATAGTCTTCCGACAGATTGAACAAGATCAACTCCGCTACACGAAGCGTCTTTAGTGAAATCAAGCCTCGAGCACTCGATTCGACAGACATTTCGACGGCTAACACATGACTCGGAACTACTTACATTCGTATTATTAGTCGAAACAAAATTTTTGATCTTTAAAAAATCTTTCTGATTAATATGCAGTAGACCAATTGCCTTTTACATTGTGTAAGGCGTTTCTTTTTTTCTTTAATTTTGTTGGATACTTTGAAGATCAACATTAGTGGAGATGAAAAGCATAATAACTTTAACGGTGGCTGAAAAAAAATATTTTCATGATACAAATTGAGCGTTGAGTTAAATTCTCAAAAGGTTCAAAAGAAAACAAATAAACAATAGATTTATTACTGTTCCAAAGAAAGTAATTAAAGATTGTATCACATATATAAATTTAATCGCTGAGAAGGTTTTCGTTTTCGTTGAATGTGATGATGCAATCGTGGCAACTCAAAAGTTGATTTTTTAATCGAATAATCGTTTATTTAATTTTAGCGCCAGGAAAATTATTTTGAGCGCACACTTCGCTTATGAGCAGAAACATACGAGAAAGTAAATTTTTCAAATTCCACCTTTAAAAGTATGCCAAAGAAAACGTAATATAAAAATATAATCACTCGTGTTCAAGCGAAGAGAAATATTCCGTAAAATCCGACGTATAACGCGCACTTTGAACGCAAAAAATAAGATCGAAATTTACGGGTGAGCGTTATACGCCGGGTATAAAAATGAGAGCTTTAATAATAATAATAATAATAAAAAGATGAGCATAAAAAAAATTAGACTTCTATTAGTATCGTAATATTATTTATTTATAAGAAATGACATTCCTCATGAACTTAAAAGGTGGTATTTCTAGAAATACACTATTTTTTCAAAAGCCTGGGATAATACCTCGAGTAAATGACTTCAAAATATAAGAGAAATGCGCACGTACATTTCAGGTTTCTCGTAAAAATCGTGGGTGCGCATTATACGGTGAATGTACCTAAAAAAATAAAAAAATGCAACTTGAAAGTATAGGTGCGCGTTATACGCCGGATTTTACGGTAAGTTATTTATAGAAATGACATTATTATATTATTTTAGGGAAGAGTTTCAACCGGTTACTAAGTCACGTGTAAGCCTTTATGATATTCTGTTACTTGTAATCGCCAATACATGTCAAAAATTCGAAGTCTAATCACTTTAACGAGAAATCACAAATATATATATATATATATAAATCTATCAAAATAATATTTTTTAATCCTTCAGAGAAAGATGAAATGAGACGGGTTTTTTGAAATAGAATATTCGGATTTTTGAATCAGATATTATAAATAAATAAAATTTAAATAAGATTTTAATTTTAAGTAAATATTAATTTCTCTATCTCTCTCTCTCTCACACACACATACATACAGACGTATACGTACACACACAAATTCGTTGTAATTGAAACACCTAATTAGATATATATGAGCATAATTCTTTCGTGAGATAGCTTCATTGATTTTAAAATGACGCTCAGTAATTCCAGAAACACTTGTGGAACACGCGCGTTTACTTAAAATAAAAAATTGGCTACAATACTTAAAGATATAAAAATGGACAATCCAAATTTTCTGATACTTTGAATACCATTCAGATCTTCTCCAAGGGATAAACATCCCAAACGTCAGAGCGAAAGTGTCTCTTCGCGGAACTGTATCTGAAGTGTCAATGTAGATATGGCTAAGTGCTTCTATGAGTTATTATTTCAGCGTGACAAAGTCTCCAATAATAATGTGTCCATTCGACAAACCTTTCGTGGGATTAATGTAAGTGGTATTTCTTATATACGATGTAAACAATTTAACGATATACATTATAGAAGCGTGCCCTGGAACAATATTTTATCTTAACGCAGTACCTAAATCGTTCTTTTAGCCAGAAAATATATCATTCTTTAGTTTTGGAAAGCCTGATATTTAGATCTAATACCTAAAGAGTTCTCAATTTGATTAGTAAAATATGTTTATTTATCTATTAATTTTATTGATCACTAATTGCTTATTTGTATTAATTTTATCTGATATAGTTTTTTTTAAATAAGAAAAATTGTACACAAAAGAAATCTAAAATTCTTCACGTTAGTGAGAAAGGCTTAACACACACACACTAAAACAGTTTATAACAATAATAAAGAAATTTAAATTTACAAAACGTTTTGTAATATCTCTTATCAAGATTTTTTTATTTAACGATAAATCATTAATTGGTAGAAGATTATTATTCCTTTTTAATGCAATTTCTTTTTAAAACTGCGGAATAAAATGATTATTCTCTAAAAAATATTTTGTTACATATATCCTGAATTAAATGATAAAATATTTAACTGATTGAGAGAAAATGAGGAAGAGTTGAAAAAAAGTCACACACTATAAGGCAACACGATGGCTATTGGCAACTGACCTCGTAATTTTGAAACTCGGTCAAGTGACGAGGACGACACATGAGGAGGCACCACCTCTGCAAATTACCTCCCCACTTCAATAGGTTCCAATGGTTGAGTTCAATAGATTTAACGTAAACGAGCCCCCTCTGTACAGGCGGGTCTTGAAAATAAAGGGGAAAAAAACTGCGTTCTTTTCTTCCATTAGGGTCATAAGATTGCGAATTTCTCTTATGAAAATAAAAGGTTAAAATATAGCTAAAGTATACTCTATAAAATTTCACGCTCAAGAAATGTTATTTTTTTGTTTCTTTAAAAAGAAAAATATTTTCAAAAGGAATCTCTAACACCATATTTAATTATTGATGAACTTCAAATCTTATTACGATTGTAGAATATCGCTGTAAACAAACCCTCAGTATTTTTAAATCCGAAATTATTTCAGAGAATTTGTTACGTACACAAATATCCTCTATTAAATGGAAAGTTTTAATGGACTTTTTGCTTTAGATTAGATTATATGTAAAAGCATATTTATATTTCTCTATATAATACACAGTAAGAATTTTCGTAACAGATATTATTTTATTTATATGTATATAAAAAAGAGAGACAGAATTCAAAGGAAAACAATAATAAAGAATATTGTATTATTTTGCGCAAAATCTTACTTATACGAGATTTATATAAAAAATTTCACTATTTCATGCTGCATTAGTCTAGAAGTAAAATTGTTTTAAAAAAATATTAACTTAATAGGCATAGACAGAATTGCATCCACTTTTATATTTGTAGTGTAATGACGGCGTCTATATATTGTCATTAAATTTTCGAATGCTAAAATGTTCAACAATATCCATACATGGAGCTTGCCCTGTTCCGGAACATTTAACGACTTAAAGGAGGACTTAAGGCATCCACCTGTTTGCCAAGGTACCGGCTGGGTGGCGTGGTTGGTTTGTCGCAGGCCTTCTACACCCAAGGTTGCGGGTTCGACCCCGGCCCAAGTCGGTGGATTTTCATGATGCAGAAAATCGTCAGCAGCCATGTCGTATGATTATATGGCATGTAAAAGGTCCCTAGAGTGTCCGTCTGGCTTGGGTGCTCTCGACAAAATAAAATCCAAGAACAGGTTCGCATCGTCAAGAGCTCAGGTGCCTCCCTCTGTGAATACCAGCTCTTAGGGAATGTTCTAGGTTTGCAAAGGTTTAAAATACCAATGCACAGCCCTATTAGAAGGAGAAAAAAATGTTTGTCAAGGTAATCCCAAGATGTTCAATCAGATTAAGGTTGGGAGATCGAGCTGATTATTTCATTCGCATCAAATCTTGTTCCTAGATATTCATCAATATTCCTAACTTGATGAGATTTCTTATTATTTATTAGGTTGAGAGAGAATTCCTCACTAATAGCACCAACATTTAATGAGTCATATGGATCTCGTTCTGATATTTTACAGCAGTCAGAGTTCATCTGTGCAGCATGTGTAGATCAGTGAGGTTACTCAAAGGTATTCTGGCCCACAAACTGATTCCTCCTTTTCTATAAGTATAGACCTATTCTCTCCAGATCAACTTCTGGCCCCTTAATCATCATCTAAAGTAAAAGCAACTCGTCTGAGAAATGTGTAAGGCGTTGCTTTCTAGTTTAAAGACCTGCTCCAGATCACCTAAGGGCTACAAGATTGCTTCCTAGCTGCTTTGGGCCGAAAGAGGGCAACTATTATGTTTCAGCTCATTTAAGGTTATTGTGCAGTAGCAGAGACGACAATATCTGCTACTATGGTGCACAGGTGTCTTCGCATTTTCTGAGATTCTATACAGAACTATCCCCTGTGCATGTCCCTCTTGATGGACGACACATATATGTCCATTTAAGTTAGACTAGAAAACACGCTAGCTAGAACATAAAGTACTAAGAATAGTCTCGGATAGCACAGAATTTGGTGTTGCCCCAACAATTTAAAATATATCTTTCGAAGAAGTACAAATGGATGACTCAGACGTTTAATTGTTATTTATGTTGTCTTATTCCGAAGAAAAATTTCAACTACGTTATGCGATTACTCTGTTTTAAGCCGAATTTCTTAAATTCCATTTCTACCGTAACAATAAACTTCAATTAACATTTTTTTTAATGTTCTGATAGCAGTGAACTACGCGACACAGTAGTTAAAGACTCTCGAAATTTACAACAACTATTTACAAGCCATTTTGATGAGAAAATGAAACGTTAGTTTATATACACTGGTTATATATATATATATATATATCATAAATTAAGGAAAAAATCACAAAAATAGCGATAACTCTCCCTAAAATAAACCAATCTCAATGAAATTTGAATATATTGGTAAGTGAAAGGAGATCTCTCTGAACGAGATACAACATCATGCAAAATAGTGGCGATGCAGTCGGAATACGTCATTTGCGAAGAGCATAAAAATTGATGTCTCAGAGTAAGGCGGCATTTGTCGTTGCGTGTCTGAGATTAGAAATCTGGTATGGCGAAACTGTAATAATGACCTCCAGGCATCATTTGACCGAAAAACTGCTATGATTAACTATTGGGAGAATAGAGACAGGACAAAGTCAGATAGAAATGGCTAGATGGCTGAATATGAGTCCGTCTGTGAATCATAGATTTTGGTAACTATTTCTAACCATGCATTCGGCATCCAGGAGGTTCAGCCAAGGATGTCCATGCTCTACCACGAGTGCCGATGACCAATATTTCTCATTATGCGCACCAAAGGAATAGAACCCCAACTCCGACTGAATTCAGATCCTCCCTCACTGCAAACTCCGAAAGGTTGGTATCAAGATCAACCATAAGTTGAAGGCTTGACGAATGTGGTATTTATGGGAAGCGACCAGTCATTTGCATCCCACTCGCGTCCCACCACAAGCGGAAACGTTTACAGTGGATACATCAACATGTCCGCTGGACGCGTGATAAATGGATTTCTTTACGGATGAGTTCAGGTTTAGCCTTGAAAATGATAGGCGTATTTTCATTTAGAGAGAGCCTGAAACTCGTTTTCATCCATAACACATCCGTGAGAGAGATGCATAAAGATCAGGCAGTGTCTGGGGTGCTATCTCTTTCGGGGGACACACAGATCTCCATATCTTTTCCCGTGGAAATGTTAATGCTCACACCAATTCAGATGTCATCCCGGATGCATATGTGTGCCCTTACGCCTGGGCAATAGGCAATGCTTTCGTGATACAAGATGATAATGCGAAACCACACAGAGTTCGCATCGTGAATATTTATCTTGAGTAGTGAACAATTCAGCGCATGCAGTGGCCAGCTTGATCACCGGACCTTAACCTTATCGATCACGTTTGAGACGCTCTAGGATGACGTGTATCTGCTCTCAATCCCCCTCCCAGGGCCCTAGCCATGCTTTCAACTGCCTCAGAAGAGCAATGCTCGCACTTCCTACAGAATTAATAGACCGCATAATTGAAAGTATCACACATCACTACATGTGCTGTATTGCTTCTCAGGGGGGATCATATCCTATATTAAAGGTACTTTTCTACACTAAACTGACACACATCCGATTTTTTCATTGTATACATATGATAATTTCTGTAACACCATTATTGTCTTGGGATTTCTTTTTATGCTGTTTTATACCTTCCTATGTGTTGTATAATGTGTATAAATTTCATTAAATTCAACGCATAGCTTTTTAAGTTATCATTTTTTGTGTGATTTTTCCTTAATTTATAACTAGTGTACTTATGAGCCGCATCACATGTGCTCACTTCACGATAACCGGTCTTTTTTAAGTACCTTGCCATCTAGCGTAACGATTCGTTCCTAGTACATTCCCCAAGAGCTGGTACTACTTTTTAGCGCTACACCATATAGGAGATACCAATTACAGCAAGCAATTTTGACGCCCAGTTTCCTCCACAGAGGGAGGCACCTGAGCTCTTGACGATGCGAACTTTGTACTAGGATAAAATTTTGCCGAGAGCATCCAAGTCAAACATACACTCTAAGGATCTTTTACATGCCGTATAATCATACGACATGGCCGCTGTCGATTTTATGCATCATGAAAATCCACCGACTTAGGCCGGGGTCGAACCCGCAACCTTGGGTGTAGAAGGCCAGCGACAAAGTAACCACGCCACCAATAAGCTTATAAGTAATATATTTCCTTTTTCCACATTTGCTTGTTGAACGTGGCACGCTTACTTATTTTTTATCAACTAGGCACTCTTCCGAAAAAGGTTGGCTACCGCTGCTTTAATGTCATACTTTGAATTTATTATTGTTTTTGTGTTTTGGTTTTGTAATAAAGCGTTTTTACATTATATGATGTATTGTGACCTTACTGTCTTTGTGCCTCTGTATGTCGTTAAAGTTACGTTTCCTCCCATACTTTCGTACGTAATTATGATTTCTCAGGATGTTCTTTTTTTACCTCCCCTCCAACTTTGTACATAGCATTCGGGGACACTCTGTATATAGCAGATAATATACAAATGTAAAACGGAAAGGCTCATGAGAAAAGAGTTAATCTCTAAAATAATCAATCTATTACCAAGGGGTGAATGAAATAGTAAAAGCTAAGAATCCCTACTCTAGACCAACATTAGAAATTCTTAAGAAATTAATTGCCATGCCTATAAATGAGTAAAAATGAAAACACAATCATAAGTCTATTTGATTATAAATTAGAAACTTCAAATAGAAATTTTTTTATTCATAATAATTTTGTAAAACTTCTTAGTACCTACTATATCTAATTAATTAATACCGTTTTCAAACAGTTTGGAAGCAACATAAATTAATAGAGAATTAAGCTGCATAATAAATATTCAACTATTTCATTTAGCTTTCAAGTTTTACTTAAAGTATCCTGATGTGGCCGCGGTAGCCCAGTGGTCAAGGTAATGGACTCGTGGCCGGCGTGTCATTTCGAGCCTAGTACAGCTGAAGATCCACCGTGAAGGGGACGATAAGGGGCGTAGCTATCGCCGTATCAGTGATACGGGGCCCCCAATCTACTGAGGCCCCAACATATGCGAGGAAAAATTGTTGTATTAAAAGGCAACACAATAAAGGGCGTGTAAGAATTTTTGATATGGTGCCCGCTCAGGACTAGCTGCGCCAGTGGAGGCGGTGCACGTTAAATTTGTCGAAGCTCAAACGACCTCCCGTTGGTGTGGTGTGAAAATTAGGAGAGAGGATGCCACACACACACAGCTCTCACACACAGGTGTTATTCTAATAACATATCCTTAAGTTCTTTTACTCAGAGAGAGTATTTTGTTGCTGAATTCGTACAATTCCAACGGCAATTTTTGAAACGTATCTCCCGTGTTATACCTGCACTACTATTGTTTTTATATTTGCTGAATAGCCTGTCATTTCGTTATTACTTTGGAATTCAAGTTATATATTGTTTATTATTTTTGTATCAATAAAAAAAATTCAAGTGTTTCTTCTTATCATACGAATTTGTTATAAGATATCACACAAAATCTACCTAAAATTAATTCATCTGAAAAAACATTTTAAAGATTTTCTATACAGTTTATATTAAATTTGATTTGATCTTTTATTTATGTCATTCCTTGAAGTGGCATGCGGGCTTTTGGTAACCGATTTCGTTATTTTGAACTTCCGTCAAGAGTCGATATTTCAGCTATGACCCCACTCCTCAAACTTCCACATAACACCAACGTAAGTGAATTTCAAAGGTTCAACGTGTATCAATCACGTTATAAGAACCAGAACTCCAACCCACAACTCACAAACGTGTTCACGAGTTCGTGATCAGGACTACTCGGTAATTGTGACCACAAGAATGACCTTAAGAACCTGTTAATGAGTGTGATTACGTGTAATCGTGCGAGTAACATTTGTATTAACATGCATAAAGATAATGAAGAACAAGTTCTCAAGTCAAGAATAATGACTTAAAACCACTAATTCTTAATAAAAATAAAGTATTGTTGCAATTTCATTTTGTAAATATTTTTAGTGCACACGAAGAAAAGAGAAATACTCAAAAATGAACACATAGACATACTCATTTTGAAAGGAGTATGTTTGTATCAAATTTCAACGCATGTCTTTTTATCGAATGTGAAACCATTACATGTTCTCAAAACTCCCCAAAATGTGGTTAATTAACCTTATCAAACAAATTCAAAAAGATATTCAGGATTGCAGAAGTTCTTTCAATATACCGGCTACATATTTTAAGAATTGGGGTTCAACAACAAATTTAGTTCTCTTATATCTACCGGCTATCTACCATGCTACGCGTGGAAGAACACTTGAGAATTAAAATGAGTACCAGATTCAGTGTTTTGATTTTTCTCTTATTTTAAAACTGAAAGTAAGTGCCTTGTTTTTAATATAAGGCTACAATAGGAATTTACCTTTAATATATGTTGGTAAACATTGTTAATTACACTCTATATATGATTAATGGCAAATTTAGCGATATTGCAAATGTGATAAATGTTTACCTTATGTTGGCGTATTATACAGAAAAAAACAGTGTTATAAGTTTATGATTCATAATAAGTCATATTGTTTGATTTATTCAGGTCAAAATTAAGCTCAACTTTATGCAACATTCTTATAAAACCCACCCTGTAACTGAAAAAAATCACCAAAACGTTGTGGCAGAAGCTAGTACAGCAGAACGTAATATATCCCAACAAAAATGAAAAACTTTGTCTATGTTAAGACACGTATCCAACTACTAAAATCCCATTTCAAATTCCACTTTGAAAGGCGGTCAAGAAGATATTTAAGGTGTAACTTTTCTGAGTTTTTGCATTGCAACTTCATCTACTTGATAATCATATTGCTTATTGCATTCCAAATTTGTTAATTATATGTATCATAATATTGACTCTAATATGAGTTTACCCTTCACAGAGCATTTCGAGATGGGTGTGTTATTTACTTGATTACTGATATTATCTAATTATCTTTTTGGTTTTCTCGTTATAACTAGTTACTCCTAGTACAATTCTAAAGGGTAATTACGTATTATACTGTTGATCAGTTCGTCAAATGAAAGGATGTCGCAAACGATATGTAGCCAATAGAGGAAAACTTTTCATGCATGTACAATCTCACAATCTTGTTCGCTTATATAATGATAGCATTTGGCTAGGTTTTTTAATTTGGTGAAATTAGTCGACGGCATAATACATATATACACTGTTGTCCAAAAGTTAAGCATAAATCGTAAAATGCGAAAAACATGGAGTAAATATTCGTAAAATTATTCCAAATTTCTTGCGGATATTAATTGGGTGAAGAAGAAACATTGGGTTTATGCAAAATTTTTCAGTCGAGTACGTCCTGCGCGAAACACCGGCGTATGTCGGAACGCGGAGAAACCGATTCACGCAGCATAGGCAGTTCAGACAAGTTTCTTGCAACTGATGTGCGAAGGAACGTTGTTAACCATCAAACAAGGTGAATGATGGCACAAAGACGCCAAATGGACATGTTTACGAAAGGAAGAATCGTTGGGATGCTGGAATCCTCACGATCACAAACCGAAGTGTCTCGAATTCTGAATCTGGACCAGTCTGTAATCTTAAGACTGTGGCAGAGGTTTCAAAGAACGGGAGATGTTACCCGACAATCAGTATCAGGGCGACCAAGAGTCACAACCCCTCGCCAAGACCGATATCTGGTAATAAGTGCGTGACGTCAGAGGGGCAGAGCACTAGGCCTGCCAGAGCACTGGGATCGGCGCTCACAGTCGCCACAGGAATACGAATTTCGAGACAAACTGTTTACAGAGACTCAATCATGCTGGCCTGTATGCCAGAAGACCAGCAGTTTGCATTTCCCTCACGTCTGCGCAAAAACGCGCTCGTTTGAACTGGAGTTTGAAATATCAACATTGGAGTGTGGGAGAGTGGGCCAATGTGATGTTCAGTGACGAGTCCCGGTTTAGTTTGAGTAGTGATTCTCGGCGGGTAACGATATGGAGAGAACGTGGAACACGTTTTGAACCAATAAACATAAAGGAAAGACATCATTTTCCCTCAAGGGGAGTAATGGTATGGGCAGGCATTATGATGGACGGCCGCACAGCCCTCCATTTCTTTGACATGGAGTCTGTGACTGCTCAAAGATACAGAGACGAAGTTCTTGAGCCTTATGTTCGCTTGTTTGGAGGTGCTGTCGGTCCTGACTTCATATTCATGGATGATAATGAGCCATGTTACCGAGCGGTGCTGATTGATGACTTTCTTGAAACGGAAAACATGTTGTAGCCTTCGATCTCCCCTGATTTAAATCCTATCGAGCATGTATGGGATATGCCCGGGAGACAAATTGCAGCCGTTTCGCACCCACCAAACTCCGTTACAGAACTGAAGAGAGATCTCCAAGAAGCTTGGAACCGTTTGAGCCCACAACTCATTCTTCATCTCAAGTATGGTAAATCGCCGTGCAGCGTGCCTGGCTGTCTGAAGTGACCACACGCCTTATTAAACTGCAGCATCAGTATTTTATTTAATATTTTCTTTCATTTTTTCGTTAAAGTGTGAATCCTTGCTATGCTCAGTTTTCTTTCAAACTGCTACTTTGGATAATAAAATTAATTATTATCATTCTTTTGATTTGCTTCCTTATTTTATAATTATTTTACACTCGCATATCACGTTTCCCGCCATTCTGATTTACAGTTTCTTCTTTATTGGCATAATTATCAATTATGCTTAACTTTTGGACACCAGTGTATATGTAAACAACATTTGTTTTACCAAAAACCACATAACTCAATTTTTAAAATTTTTTCATCTTGAATTAAAATGTGAGAAATATATTACTAATTTTTTTCCCTTTCAAAATCCATTTTTTTCTGACATTGATATCCAATGTAAGAAGTATTTTTATTTTACTAACATTATGAGACAACCATATATACGTGATTTAATCTTATCGTTCTAATGAAGTATCTCGGGTTCTCTCTCTCTATCATTACTAATCGTTTTCTTGATTTCCTTCAGTTTAACCCTCTTTCTTATTCGATTACATCAACATTGAAAAACATAAGCGAGTTCAAATCTCAGGAAAATAAAAATCGATCAGTTCACTCTATAACTACTAAAAACAGCGCGTGGGTGCTGAAAAAGAGAGGATTAAATCTGATGGAAGGGGGAAATACGAAAAAAAGATCAATGGAATTTGATGACTTTTTAAACTCTAGAAGTACATTCGCACTCTTAAATATATCGGGCTGTACGGAAAGTAATTTCGGTGTTTGTTGGTGAAAATGAAAGATGATTTTCTTATAATGTACAAATGTTTTATTGAACTATGTATTTTCCAGCTTGGTCCAGTACTTTTTGCCATCTTTCTGACAGTAGTTCATTAAATTTCTGTAATTCGTTAGCAAAAACCAGATTGAAATCATTTTTGACGTTCACATTTGATGTAAACGTTTTGCTTTCTGAAAACTTTTATAGAAACTGAAATAAATCTAAAGATTTTCCTAATTTGGAGAATATGGTGGGTGTATAGTAGTGTATCCCATCCAAGCTGTAAAAGCTTTTGGTGAGTTACCAAACTCTCTTTTATGAAGTCTCGCATTATACCTTTCCAGTTGATAAACTCTGGACTTTATTGTTTGAGTTAAGCATTAAATTTGTTCAGTTGATGACAGTACACATCAGAATTGATCTCGCGATATGTCAAGTAAAAAAGCTATATATATATATATATATATATATATATATAGCAGTAAATAAATTAAAAAGAAGACTAATAAATCCTAAAACATCTTAAGATCAGACCGAAAGAACCAAGAACCTGGAACCATGGCATATATATATATATATTTATATAATTTAAAAATATATACTCAAAATAGTTATAAACCTAAGATAACTATATAGTCATGGTAGTATAAAGTCTTATCCACAGTAGTACTATAACAAACTCCTAGCCTTAGGAACCAGGTTAGATATATCTATATAATTATAAAGGAGAAAAGCGATTCACTGACTGACTAATCACGATATCTCCGGAATTATTCAACCTACAGACTTGAAATTTGGTAGACATGTTCCTTTCATGGAGTAGAGAGCTGCTAAGAACGGATTTTGCGAAATTCGAACCGGAAGGGGCGTTACGGGGGGTTAAGAGGCGTTATAAATAATTGTTTCCATTTTTCAACAACTCGACGTACAATCTTGAAATTGGGTAAGCAGATTCCTTTCATAGAGTAGAGATCCTCTACAAAATGAGTTTGGTGAAAATTGACCCCCAAGTGGCATTGTGGGGGCTTAGGGGGCGTTAAAGATAATTATTTCCATTTTAAAACTATTAGACACACAGTCTTTCATAGAGTAGAAATCAGCTACAAGAAGGGTTTTGTGAAAATAGCCCCCCAAGTGGTGTTGTGGTGGATTAAGGGGCGTAATAGATAAATATTTCCGTTTTTAAACTACTTGGACCTACCTGCTTGAAAATTGGTAGACCTGCTTCTTTCAGGGAGTAAGTATCCGCTACAAAATGGGATTTAGGAAAATTGACTCCCAAGGGGTGTTGCGGGGGGGATAAGGGGACTTATAAATAATTATTGCGATTTTTAAACTATTAGACGCACAGTCTTGAAATTTAGTAAGCAGATTCCTCTCATAGGGTAGAGATACGCTACAAAATGGGTTTCATGAAAATCGACCCCCAAGTGGGGTTGCGTTATAGGTGCGTTATAGATAATTAGATAGGTTAAGGGGCGTTATAGATAATTTTTTCCCATTTTTAATTTATTAGACTCACAGTTTTCAAATTTGGTAAGCAGATTCCTTTCATAGAGTACAGTTCCCAAAATGGGTTTTGTGAAAACAGACCCCCAAGTGGCGTTGCGAGGGGCTCAAGGGGGTTATAAATAACACTAGGCAACATCAAAATTGTTTCGGGCTCAAAAATAGTCTATTTTATGAAATATTTTGGTCTGTTAAACACGAAAATCACCATAAAAACTTCAGATTAGCTCTTGTTTTCAAGAATCAGAACTCTCTATTCATAAATAGCTGTATTTTTACTCATCTCTGCTTTCTGTGAATAATCTTTTTTGATGTTCATTTGAGCGGGTAGATGGAAGCTCTTGCCTCAGGAACGATTTTTTTTCAACGAAAGGCGTGTAACCGCTTTACCTTTCTCCAGGTGTGTTTTGAGTCTAACCTAAAGCATCAGTAGAACAAAGAACAGGCAATAGTGCACGATTCAAATGATATTCGCTGTTTTTGTCTTGGAATCCAAGGTAAATCAATTCAACTATATTTAGGTTTCAAAGATAAGTGTAGTATAAGGATTTTTAGACAGCAAAAAGGATGAGAACTATCAACAGTTGGTGAAAGAACTCTTACAAAATGTTCATGACCCTGGATGCAATATGTCTCTAAAGATCCATTTTTTACATTCCCATCTTAATTTTTTCCCTAATAACTGTGTAACTGTAAGTGATGTGAACACAGTGAAAGGTTTCACAGAAAGATATCACAGCAATGGAACGTATATATCAGGGTCGTCGGGTGACCAATGCTCGCAAATTTCTGCTGGACATACTACTCGGGCTTCGATATACAAGAGGCAATTCAAAAGGATATGTAAACAGGAAATGAACTAAAATATGCTACTGATTTCTGATTATGAACACGGTTTCTAGAAACATGACTTATTGTATTGTATGTATTAGTTAGTAATGTTTTGTTCTTCAAATTTACCAATAAATTGATGGATGGGCTGTAGTATATCTTAAAAACAAGAGCTAATAAATAAATTTCATTTACATATTCGTTTTTTTTCAACCCAAAATTAGTAAGAATAGGCTATTTAAAACTAGGAAACAGATAAAAAGTTGTTTTATGTTGACTAGTGTAATTATTCCCATTTTTAAACTATTAGACGAACATTATTGAAATTTGCTAAGTAGATTCGTTTTGTAGAGTAGAAAACCGCTACAAAATGGGTTTCAAGAAAATCAACCCCCAAGTTTCATTTCGGGGGATTAAGGGTCGTAATAGATAAATATTTCCGTTTTTAAACTATTAGATCTACCTGCTTGAAAATTGACATGCATGTTCCTTTTATGAAAT
Source organism: Trichonephila clavata (assembly GCA_019973975.1). Taxonomy (NCBI): domain Eukaryota; kingdom Metazoa; phylum Arthropoda; class Arachnida; order Araneae; family Nephilidae; genus Trichonephila; species Trichonephila clavata. The sequence continues at coordinate 124,457 of BMAO01037513.1, read as the reverse complement.
AGAGTTCCTCTAACAAAGAGTAAAATGAAAATCGACCCCCAAGGTGGGTTGCAAAGGGGCCAAGGAGAGTTATAGAAAAAAATTCCTGCTTTTGAATTTTTAGACACACTACTTTAAATTTGTTTAGCATGTTTCTTTTGTTGAATAGGGATCCACTAAGAGTGTATTTTACGGAAATAAACTCCTGGGGGGGAGCAGGGGTTGGGCTTATTGATGAAAACAATTCTTTTTTTCGAACTACAAGGACTATAATAATGGAATTTAGTTTAAAATTTTTCTTTTGTTGAATTGAAATCCACTAAGATCAGTTTTTTTTGGAGAATGACTCTGAATGAGATTTCGGGAGGGGGGGGGGGCGGTATTCATAATAAAAATTTCGTTTTTGCTCTAGATTTAGATTTGAAATTTGGCTTGCGTGTTTATTTTACGGAATAGAGATCCACCGAAAATTGGTTTTGCGGAAATCCACTCGGTTTTAAAATAATGAAAGTGCAAACTTTCAATACTTCAATTTTAGAGAAAATTAGAAAATACAAATTAGTAGTTCTGTCCTTTTTTCCATCAAGAGGTGATAGCTACAGGTATAAGTATATTTTTCAATACAGTAGAATTCTTAATGCTCTAGGACTTAGATATCAATAACTTATATATATTTATATATAAACAGTATAGATTTATAAACCATCATTAAATACCCAGCGCGAAGCGGGTGGGTAACGGCTAGTGTATATATATATAAATAGTATATATATATCGTATTTATTTGAATTTAAGCCACAGCCCTAATTTTTTGCTCGTTTTTCGAAAAAATAAAAAATTGTGTAAAAGGCTCATCGATATCCGATACTTAAGAAATAAAAAAAGTTTTAAATGAGAAATAATTAATTTATTTCACTAGCATTTAAAACCTTAAAATGCGTACATGAATAAAAAAAAAATTACTCCAACCATCATATTGTTATGGTTCGAAAATGATTCATCACTCTCATTGTCACAGCTGACTTCGGAAATAATGCGGGCTTCGCCATTTTCCCACGCGATGTCGTCTTCCGTGACATCCAATGCATTTCTTATGCAAGATTTTTTAAAAAGAATGTGTTATAGTCTCTTTGGAAACTTTTTCCATGAAACAGACATCTATTCTACAATTTTCAAAACACTTGCCCTTCTTAAATATCTTTGGTATTTATCCGTTAGCCGAGCGCAAATGTCGCCAATTGTGAACCAAACGCGAGCCAAGTCGCCAAGCGAAGCGAATGACAAAACAGTCAACGGAATAAAAGTCGAAAACGTTCAACTATAAACAAATATTAATGAATTGTAAACAAAACATTATTTCAATCAAACTCAATCTGGACGATTTGAACCACGTACCATTGCGAATGCTCTTTGTGCGGCATGTTGAAAGATTGCACCGCCAACGTACTTCGTCACAAAAAGACAGTTTCATTTCATGATTCTGACAGCATGTTGCCTTCTTTGCCAATATACCTTTTCCTCGGGAAAAAAAAGATTGCATTTTCTTCAGTTCTGGCAAAATCCCAAATTTTCGTCATTTTTTAAAATGAATATTAAGATGGAAGAAAGATAGGAAAACTTGCTTTGTTTTGAATAAATTCAGAGAATAGAGCTCACATGACCTCAAATGAACATTCCCCTTATGCGGTTGTAAGTAATGGTGGAATTCTACACTATTTGGTGATTTTTCGCTTACGCCCGGCTAACGGAAAACTATCATATCTTCTTTTGCCTTGAATTGCATTATCATCTATTTGAGAATATCTTCCATTTTTTGTCCAGCGAAAGACTGCTGAACATTATCAAGCAAAAGTCACATTTGTTTAAGCCAACGACGTATATTCGTTTCATCTGCATCAAATTTTCAATCGCCACTGCCTTCATTGCCTCCCTTTCTATATTTGCGTCATAGTGAACACGTTTTGATGCTATTATCGATACCTTTGATGTTCAGGTAATTAAAAGATACCGTAGGAATACGAACATTTTTTCTAAATACGAACAGACAACGATCTTTAGGATAGACTTAATACTGAAGAAAACTGTAGAATGGGATGAGTCATCTATGCAAATGGTCTGAATGCACAGTTACATTTTTCCTGTTGAAAGAGGTGGGAACTCAATTTTCCCCATGCAACAAATGTTTTGCCTTCGATTCTAAGTCGCATCTGATTTTCAGTAGTATTAATACTAAAAAAAATAGTGCGGCTTAGATTCGAGTAAGTACGGTATATATAATCCTTTGAAATTCCACCAGATAGCATCACCTTTTTTACGAATATCGGTTTACAAAGTACTTTGAGTTGGTTTATCTTTTTTACTCTATGATCTCTTGTGTTTAGCATTGCTGTAGACAACCAATTTCTTACTTCCCATTGATGATTTGCTTCAAAAATGGACCATTTTCTTTACGTTTGCCTATCAAATCAGAAATGTCAGTGCGATGGAGAAAATTTCTTTCTGTAAGAACATGTAGAATCCATGTGTCCTGTTTTGAAATTAAACCAAAGCGTTTCCCGTGATCATGAAGAGTCGATTTCGATAAATTTGTTCTACCGAAGATCTCATGAGAAGTTATTCGGAGGTTCCATTAACCCTTAATGTGTGTAATCGAGTTATTCGAGCGCAGTCATATTTTATGCTGCTGTAATTTTCACACTCGAATATAGGAGATCATCATCTGCACTAGTAAAACTGACTGCGATCCGTCATCGCGATTTCGTAAATTTTGAAAAAAAGTGTATTGTGAAAAAAATTAGATAAATATTATGAAAAGTATTCTTTTTTTATTTGCAGGACATCAACATTTGATTGACAGATTTTAGAAGCAAATTAGTAGAAAGACATGTCATGTAATATAACCTCCCCTAACATTATCATCACCTCGTCTAGTGTTACTCATATTTAGATGTGTAGGCGGGTTAACGAATTCACAAGATATCTTTACAAATCACAATATTTATTAATATTTATTAATCAAGGAAGGTCATATATACACTATTCAAATATAAGAATAATAAAACACAGTGGAGAATGAGAAGGGGTCACTAATTGCGGAACTACGAAATCTAAACAATCCACGAAAGATAAGCGCGTACAGTTACAGCTACACACGTATACGTAATTACAATTCTTAAGTCACTAACCTGATTTCTTAACTACGGCAGGTTCGTCTTGTGGGTCGCTTGGATCTTGATTGGATCCGATCAAAGCTAGAGAATTCCCTCTTTAATATACGACTTCTATCTTCAGCTTTTCCCGTAGCTTTTCTACGAACTAATTTTATCAACAACTGTGAGTTGGATTCCCGACGCTTCGATTCACTTTTCTTTACAAAATCTACCTCTTCACTTGACAACTCTCTCTCATTTCATTTCATTCTCTCTCGATAACTCGCTAAACCCGAACTTATATAAAATATCTCATTTGCATAAATCACGCTTTGGCTCCCGGTGGAGATTGGTTGAAATAAATAAAATTTGAAAGAAATATGTAGAGGATTAGTAAAGAACCCCGTACAGATCCGTCACAGACATAAACAAAATCATTTCAGCGATGAAAATGTAAAAAAGTCAGATAGGTTAAGATCTTCTGGAATTCTATGACAAACGGAACGTCATTTTCCCAGTTTTGTTCCACAAACAAACAAAAAAAGCCGCCGTGTTGTGTGGTGCTAAAAGGGATTGCAAAGGACAAAGGATAAGTATCGTTACATTTGTAATAATTTCAATGTTGGGCTATGTGCTGCACCTTGCTTCCAAGGGCATCGAATGAAAGAGAGTTTTGAATAGTTCTTTTAAATAAATACCATTATTGTGTGTTATTTCTGTTGAAAAAAGTATATAAATAAATACAGTCGAATGAATTACGAATAAATACAGTCGAACCATATTACGAACCTCTATATTGCGAATTTTTCTGTAAAGCAAACTTTTTCCTGGAACCAAGAACACCTTTTCACGAATTTCTTCATAAAATAACCTCCCTACAGCGAAGTGCATTTTCAAAAACGAACTTTTCTTCTTGAGATTCAATTTTTTTCTCTCTCTATTTTCAAAGTATTTCTGGACATTTCAAATTATTCTCTCTTTGAACACAATTTATGGTGGTTATAGATCTTGAACTGGTTTTATTGGGTGCTTAACACGCAGAGCAATAGAATTCTGGGCGTTTCATCCAAGTGCAACTTTTAACCCCTATTGTCCAGTTCACTGGAAACATCTTCGATATCCCCTTACACCCTCAGTGGAGTTGTCTCGTGTCCTTGAACTAGTCTCCGTTTATTTGTAGTGTTGATCAGTCGTAGAGGTAACTTCGCTTTTTGTAGCTCGAAAATGTTAAAACGTAAGTGCTTGAGGATCAAAGAAAAAAAAAATCAATTCTTCAGGAATTGGATAAAGGTGTTAAGAAAAAGGATATTGTTTTAAAATTTGGAATTCCTCCAAAGAGCTGTGTTCAACTATTATAAAAAAATCCAGATAACTACAAAATTTTGACTCATCGAATTCTTGTTCAAAATGTTTAAGAACATGTGACTATGAAGCTGTCGTGAGGCTGTTTTGTGAAGTAGATACACATAATGCGATCTTTGGTCTTTCATAATAAAGAAAGCTCTTCAATTTGCGAAGGCATTGGGATACGACCAATTTCTAGGTAGCAATGGATAGCTAAAAAAATTTAAGAAAAGGCACGGAAAAATATGCCTAAAAGGATTTTTGGTGCATTTCAAATATGTGAGACGCATATTATAAAACAAAGCATTTTTTCAAACAAAATTAACAGCTTTTATGAGTAATTAAATTTAAGGACGCATGAGAGGTGATGTATGCTTAGAAATTCTAATTATAAAATAATGTGTGTTAAAAATTATTTGTATGCTTTAAATTTAAAAAAAATGTGTCTTAAAATTCACTAATTTTAATTATAAAGTTATTTTCTCAATGTTGAAAACACACAGTGTGTTCCTCGACATTTTTTTTCTTGTTTTCCTTGCAGTTTTTCTTTCTTTTTTGAAGGGTAAGATATATATTTATTTATAAGATATATATAGATATTAATTTACAAAAAAGGTGTGTGAATAACTATTTTTTTAATATATAGTGTTTAGGAATTTGAAATTTGTTTTATGTGGTTTATAAAGTACACTGGTGTCCAAAAGTTAAGCGTAATTGATAATTATGTGAATAAAGATGGAACTGTAAATCAGAATGGCGGAAAAAGTGATATGCGAGTGTAAAATGGTTATAAAATAAGGAAACAAATCAAAAGAATGATAATAATTAATTTTATTATCCAAAGTAGCAGTTTGAAAAAAAACTGAGCGTAGCAAGGATTCACACTTTAAAGTAAAAATGAAAGAAAACATTAAATAAAATACTGATGCCGCAGTTTAATAAGGCGTGTGGTCACCTCTCTAACAACAAGGCACGCTGCACAGCGATTTACCATACTTGCTATGAGATGATAAATGAGTTGTGGGCTCAAACGGTTCCAAGCTTCTTGGAGAGCTCTCTTCAGTTCTGTAACGGAGCTTGGTGGGTGCGAAAGGGCTGCAATTTGTCTCCCGGGCATATCCCATACATGCTCGATAGGATTTAAATCAGGGGAGATCACAGGCCACGACATGCGCTGGATGTTTTCCGTTTCAAGAAAGTCATCAATCAGCACCGCTCGGTAACATGGCTCATTATCATCCATGAATATGAAGTCAGGACCGACAGCACCTCGAAACAAGCGAACATAAGGCTCAAGAACTTCGTCTCTGTATCTTTGAGCAGTCACAGACCCCGTGTCAAAGAAATGGAGGTCTGTGCGGCCATCCATCGTGATGCCTGCCCATACCATTACTCCCCTTGATGGAAAATGATGTCTTTCCGTTATGTTTCTTGGTTCAAAACGTGTTCCACGTTCTCTCCATATCGTTACCCGCCGAGAATCACTACTCAGACTAAACCGGGACTCGTCACTGAACATCACATTGGCCCACTCTCCCACACTCCAATGTTGATATTTCAAACTCCAGTTCAAACGAGCGCGTTTATGCGCAGACGTGAGGAGAATACAAACTGCTGGTCTTCTGGCATACAGGTCAGCATAATTGAGCCTCCTGTAAACAGTTTGTCTTGAAATTTGTATTACTGTGGCGACTGTGAGCGCCAAACCCAGTGCTCTGGCAGTACTGCCCCTCTGACTTAGGCATCGACCTCGTCACTTGACCATGGTTCATAATTACGAAGTCCGTTACCAAAAGCCCTAGAGCATAGATTCCCAACCTTTTTTGAACTTTTCTAGTCAATATTTCGATACCGCCCCCTCACACTCAAGAGAAATATGAGTGTACATAATACATGGTGAAAGCAAGAGTTAAGTTTTAAAAAATATCTTTATTACCAAAAGAATATATTTTTTAATTTCATTTTTTTTCGAAAGCCCGAACTTTTTTACTTGCGAATCTGAACTATTTCCACAAATATATTTAAATGTGTAATCCTTATAATATTATAAATGTGATTGTAAGTTTGTTTGTTACGCTCTCACGCCTAAACCACTAAACTGATTTTAAAAATTCTTTCACCAATAGAAAGCTACATTATCCAGGGGGTAACATAGGGTATATTTTATTCCCGTATTCTTACGGGAACGGAAACTATACGGGTGTACGTGAAACTGAACGCTAAGATGAACGCCAAATTGAATGCCAAGCTGAGCTAATGAAGTCGTTGTTTTGGTTACTGGCGACCGATGCTCTCCACGAGACATAATATTACGCGCACATGATAATACGCTGACACGTGTCATAATTTTTTTTATGATAGTTATCTCACTGTTCAATTAAGTATGGCATCAGCTCTGTTTCGCATGCACTTTTAAAAATAATAAATAAGATCTTCATAAACAAAACAATTAGAGTAACAAAACATTTATAAGTTTACGGTTAGTTTTAATACTTTTTTTTTCATTATTTATTTACATTTTTCAGTCACATTTAAACAATAGTTATCCTAATCCTAATAATATTATAAATGCGAATTTCAGTTTAATTGTTGGTTATGCTTTTACGCCTAAGCTACTCAACCGATTTTAAAAATTATTTCACAAATGGAAAGCTATAGTATGGGCTCAATTCATGACGGTCACATGATAAAGACAAACACGTGTTCTCCATTGAATTCAAAACAGACAACAAACTGATTTTACTTGTTGTTCTATTTGTAAAATTTGGCTAAAATTTCCAAATTTTATAATTGGGTAAAAATGTTCAAATGTTATAAAAAACAAATTCTTCAAATGGATTTTTTTAAATTAAAAAACATCTTATTTTATGCATGTATTTTGAAATAAAATGCATTTTGTCTACCTATGTGTATTATTGTTGTTGACAAATTTGTATTTTTTAAGAGAAAGTTTCAGAAAAGATCAAAAGTTGGCAACAACGAAGCGCGTGAACTGATTAGTTGGAAACACGATTGCTTTTATCGTGTGACTATGACGTCACATGAGATTTTAAAGTAATTGGCTAAAAACACGTGGTTAAATTTATCACGTGACTATGACGTTACATGAATTGAGCCCATTAGCGAGTAACATAGGATTTATTTTATCCTCGAACCCACATTTTTTTAAAACTAAGCTCAACTTTAGAATATTTAAATTTCAATGGTCAGTCAAGCAATAAAAAATATATCATATTTTATTTATTTTCTTATAATTATGACTTCGACAGCTATTCAAAGACATCAACGCCAGCGAAGCTGCGGGTAAAAGCTAGTATTTTATATATTTTAGTCATAGGTAGGATATTGTTGGAATTGAAATGCTACTGAATTTCTTCTTCATTTAAAAGAGTGGAATAAAAGTTTTAGCTTACTTGTTATAAAGACAGGCAGGGTTTTAATGATACGAAGTAATTCATAATGAACTATTCCTTTCAAATGAATATAAATTGTCAGCTTCAGCCTTTAAAGAATCACGTTAATTCCTGGTTAACATATTTGTTTCTTGGATAATATACGTAATGAAATGCAGTGGACGAAACATGTTTCGAACTGCTCGCAGATAAAGACAACACTTGCACTACAGAAATTCAAATGCACTACATCATTCAATTTAATGTAGGTCTGAATGGAATGGAATCTTTTAAGTTTTTCATCCACTTCCCGAACTATATATACAGAAATATGTGAATTTTTGTACATGTGATATAGAAATGATTTAAATACTTACAATCTACATAAGTAAACAGTATTAAAGTTTACTTTTGTTAGTAAATAATCAGCGTGTTTTTTAGTCTTTTTTTGGTTAATCTGCCCAAGCCCCTCCGTGCCATCTCAACGCCCTCCTGAAAGCCTCAAACGCCCACGTTGAGAACCTATGCCCTAGAGCAGGGGTGGCCAACCCGTGGCACGCGGGAGTCATAACTGTGGCAAGCGAAGACTTATCGAAACATTGCAAAAATTTTATGAAAATATTACTGAATTAATTTAATTACAATAGAAAATTTTCATGAAGAGAATATGTAAAAAACAGAAATTTGTGACGGAACTATACGCGTTTCTACTTATTTCTTTAAATCAAAATATTTTTATCAACCAACCTTAATCGAGAAACCAATCGTAATTTATGTAAATGAGGAATATTATATAAATTCGGTTTTCGCGAGTTGAAGAGGAGTGAAGTAAGAAGTTAAGTGAAGAAAGTGAGCTGTCGACACGTAGTTATTGACAAGTTAAGCAAGTTTGATACGCTTGATGTGTGCAAGGAGAAGTGGATAGTGAAGATTGAAAGGCAGTGAAATTAAATATTACTGAGAGTGGAGCCATCGGCATTTGATCCAGCTAAAGATAGTGCCTGAAGTTCTCCGTGAAGGAACCGAAGCATTAAGGAATCAGGTATCGTAAAATTGATTAAGTAAAAGCTGATTATTAGTGTGCGGCGTAGTTGTAAATGAGTGTATTTAAGCTATCTTAGATACATTTGAAGTTCTATAATATTATCCCCGCCTTTGTATATCTCACCTCTGCACTCTACCATTGTTATATACCTTAATTAGAATTGTGCTGCGTTTGTTCATAATCAGTAATAAGAATTAATAAATCAAATTAGATTGTCATTATGTCTGTAGATTATTTAGTTCCTCCTACACATCTAGCCAGGTTTTCAGATAGACAGGAGGGTTAGAATGTAAGGGGTAACTATAGGTCACTACAAATTTTCAGCTTCAGATTTTAAAGGTGCCAAACAAGATACTAACAATTTTACAGCATTGTAACGTTTCGAGAAATATGTTGAGCAACGTGAGACTAAAAACAAATAAATTCTCTCTCTCGTACGGTCGAATCTGCCCAAAAAGTCACTCTCTCTCGGGGTGGTTAATTTTTAACATCTCAGATTTCCATTCGAATTTCAGTTTCCCCTTGCAGTGCTGAAGTTTATAGCTATTGGTTGTCATCGTGATGTGGGATAAAAAGATTTTTCCAAAGATGTTGGCAATTCACAATTTCTGTAATGTCAAGAAGTAATTTTGCAATATATTAGGAGAGCAGTTGTTGATACGGTAGAAGTAATTCTATCTACACAAAGTAGCCGGTTTATAAAGCAGAGGGAGTGTGAACTTGCATCCATGACTAATCAGAATGCTGGATTCGGAGCCTAGAAAATTTGTAGCGTAACATCGGTGAATTGTTTCTAGCTGTCAGGCTTAGTTGATTTTAAACTCTGTTTAGCAAGACGTTAAGCTTTTTTCCTCTCTTTTCTAAAACTGTTTTTAAATGTTAGCGTTGAGCGTAAAATTTTTTTATATTCAATATGTTTATGAGTAAACCTTCGGCATCGGAAAGAAACTATGAAGAGGATATTGCAGCACATGGTTTTAAAATTGTCTGGAAGAACAATACTTGTTTACACATAAGAATGCTTCCAAGCCTGTTTGTTTGATATATGGAATTTGTATAGCAGTTCCAAAAAAATTTAACTTGGACCGTCATTTCAAACAACTGCATTTCAAGAGCAAATATACTATTGGATAAAATTTGCGAACGGAATTCCTCAATAATAAAAAGAAATCTTTAGCCGGTCAAACAATCTTTGTTCCATAAGAGAAATGACGAAATGGAAACCATGGTGAAGGCTTCTTATGAACTTTCTTTGTTGTTAGCCCGCAAGAAAAAACCATATTCTGACGGAAAGGAGATAATAAACAGTAGCCTTTTAATTTCCACCCAAAATGTCAGTGATCTTAATGTCAAAAATACGGTTGATAAAATAGCTTTGTCTAGAAATACCATCATGCGTCGTATGGATGACATGACCAGGATGTTGGAACGCAAATTGTCTCTGGACTTCAAAATTACAAATATTTTTTATAAACTTTGGATGAAAGCTGTGATATCACAGATAATGCGCAGTTAAGCATCTTTGTGCGTTACACGAACAATAATTCTGATGCTGTGGAAGAACTTCTTGATTTGCGTCAACTAGTTTAAACTAAAGGTGAAGACATTTTTAAGGAAATTAAATATGTAATTGAAGTTAACAAAGTAGAATGGACAAAATTAGACAGTGTTTGCACAGATGGAATGCCTTGCATGGTTGGCAGAATGAAAGGTTTTGTTGCATTGCTTGAAAATTTTTTGGGAAGAAAAGTGTTCAAGTATCATTGTATTATTCATCAAGAAGCTCTTTATGACTTGTCTTTCGTTGTTGACCCCGTAGTGCGCTGTATCAACAAAATACGAGCTCGTTCTCTGTTTCGACGAATATTTCGTACGCTTTCCCGAAGAAACGGAAGAAAATGGCGAGTTACTCTTTCATTGTAGTAGGCGCTGGCTTTCCAAAGAAAGTTCACTTGCGAGATTTTGGAGTTTGAGGGAATGTGTTTTAGAAATATCTGGAAGAAAACGCGATGAACTGCCTAGTGAATGCTCGCTCCTCAGGAGTGAAAATTGGCTGCGGGATTTAGCTTTTCTTACAGATATAATGGAACATTTAAACAATTTAAATTTAAGATTACAATTAAAAAATTGTATTTTTCCTACCCTAGTTGGTCATATATCTTCTTTTGTGAACAGACTTTTGTTTTTTTGTCTGGATTTTGGAAAGAGAAAATTAACTCATTTCCCATTCATGCAGGAATTATCAGCAAAAGTTAGTGTTGTTCTTTTTGTAAAATATAATTCTTCAGACCTCTTCTGGACAGCACACTTTATTACGGACAATTAAATAAAACGATTATGAATATTGCACACAGCATAAATAAAGTTCATAGCACACAGCGAATAGATCGTGTGGTCCCCGTAGAAGAAGTGCGTTGGATTAAGCGGGAAAAGAACGCGTGGGCGTATCACACAGATATTCTTACACCAGAAAAAATAGTTCGCTCGCTTCAACCCAACAGTTAGTTATGTTCCGAACTATGATAGATTAAAAAATTTAATATCCATTTTGCAGGATTCTTTCAGTGCCAGGTTGAGGATTTTAAAGATGATAAAAAAAATACTGAAATTTTCACTAATCCTTTTTCGATTTTTCTTCAAGACATTAATTGTTACCCACCTCAGGTACGAATTAAAATTATTGACCTACAGCACCATATTACTCTGAAAAGCAAATATAAGGAAATTATTTTAACCGCAAATGATCCGAATTACATCGAATTTTGAAAATTTGTGGCACCAAGTAATTTTCCAAATTTACGCGATTTAGCTGTCAGATATTGTTGTAGGTTTGGATTAACATATGTTTGTGAAGAAATGTTTCTGGTATGAACGTTATTAAATCAAAATATCGCTCAAAATTAGCTGATATGCACCTAAAACACATAATTTTGTTAGCATCTTCACGAACTAATCCAAATACAGTAGATGATTTAGTAAAAAAAAACTACAAATTCAAAAGCCACATTAAGAAAGTATTGACTGTTTAATAATCATTCAAAATTAAATGTTTCAAGTTGCTTATTTTTAGTTTGTACCTCAGCTAACTGATTGATCCTGTAAAAATTTATCAACAGTAAAATATAAGTTTCTACTTTTGTTTTATTTGTTATACCATTTATTTATTTATTTTTTTACATTTTCATTATATGGAACTTGCATTTAAAGGAATATTTTTGGTGTAAATAACCCATAATAAGCCTATAAGCAACATTTTTTCTCTTTTGTATATTTTTTAGTTTGGTGGAAAAGATGGAAGTGGCACGCGTAATTTTTTTTATCAGATTGTGGCACACTTCCCAGAAAGGTTGGCCACCCCTGCCCTAGAGTAACTGAATAGTGTGACGTTAATATTCACTCTCTCACTGGATGAAAGCTCGGAGTCATGGAGTCTATTTTGACCAATGAGGCAAACTCGTAGTTGAGTAACCGGAGTTGAAATAGTAACGAAATGAAATTTTAACCAGTGGTTTGCTTTTACTTAACTCCAGGTTTCATAGCTCGGTTCATTAGCGATGAATACGGCGGTAAAGGACCATGATAGTCCAGAGGTCATGGTTACGAACTTGTGGCTAATATTGTTGAGTCGTAAGTTCAGTTCCTGGAGTCCCTTAATACCCACCATATGAAGAAGTTAATGGTCATAGGTGTGGAAATGTGGTGAGTATTCAAGTATCGTCTTAATTTATTTGACTGATGTTCAAAGTAACAAGATCTGTCTCCAGTAACTCTTCTTCTGTTTCAGAGTGCGACATTAATAAGAAAAATCATATGAAATTGAGCACATTAGACTAAATTTTATAAGTAATTTTTTTTTCTGGGGGGGGGGTTGTTTTTACGCAGTATTTGTAAAAAAAAATTAAAACCAAAACTAAAAAATCTCTGCCCACTCAGCCCAACGAATTTTTTAAAAATTCCTATAACTTTTATAACTTATCTTCAATTGAAAACATTTTCTTTCGTCAAACTTCTCAAACTGATTACATGCTAATATCTTAAGATCGAAATTTCCCAACGAATAATCTCATGATGTAGTCCTAGCATTTATGCATATTAAATGTTCACGAGGACAGAAATTTTAATACAACGTTGCCTAGATCTGTTTTAAATAGTTTCAAGCACATTAGTTTCGGATATGTGCTTGAAATTTGCGGGATTATTAAATGATTAAATTTACTTACCATGACTTGAAGTCCTGTGGAATTATAGGTGCTTAATCATAGATGAAAGGGAGTTTACTGTTGTAAACTAGTCTTATATGAGTTATGAGCTCACCATAGCAGAAAATGTTTCTAAAGCATGCTACACTGTTGGAAATTAGAGATGATGTGGGTATTAATGAATAATTTAATGACGAGATCCATTTTGTTTTTCAGTTGAATGTTTCAAAGCTATACACATAGCATGAAAATATTTTAATTTCTTGTAGAGCTTGTCGCTTGGCAGACGCCTTTTATTTAAACTGAACAAAAAATTAATTAAATTTTGTATTACTTAAAGATACTTGAAATTAATACAAGTAGAAGCCTGGCAAGCACATCAACAAAGCTTAGAACATGCTTATCTAAAGTGCGACCCACGGGCCGCATGCGCCCAAAAGCTTTTAAAATGCGACCCAAACGCAAATTATGAAAATATTTTAATTTACATATTTTTATTAAAGAAAATAAATGTATGCACAAAATATGTTGCATTAATTTTCGATTTAATTGAAGAATTTGAAAGAAGATTTCAGGATATTTGTAAAAACGAAGAGTATTTCAATATATTTACTACCCCATTTTCTCGAGAAATAAATAAATTAATTTCAAATCTTCAAAACTGCAAAGTGACATTCAATTGAAAAAAAATTTGGGAATGTTTCTATACTGGAGTTTTATACGGATTATCTACACCGCAATAAATATCCTCATTTTCACACTCATGCTTTATTAATGTCTTCAGCTTTTGGAAGTATTTACATTTGAGAGCAGTTATTTTCGAAGAATGAAGCACACAAAAAACAAAAACAAGACAAAGATCACTGACAAACATCTTGAAAATGCATGAAGAATTGCAACTTTGTCTATTGAACCAGATATCGATTTGCTTGTGTTCAACACAAACGCAAATTCATTCATCTCATTAACTTGATTTTTTCCCCATCTTAATGAAATCCAAACTAAATTAAAAGAAATTTTTAAAATTTTAAAATAAATGTGTACCTATTCATGTCTATTTCAAACTAAAAAAATTATAGTAAAAATAAGTTAATTTATTTTAATAAAACTACATCGTTAATTTTTTTTTATTACAATTTGTTAAAAAAATATTGTATGTGCAGCTCAGAAAAAAACATTATTTATGCAATTCGGCTCACAAGCGGCCATAGTTTAGACACCCATGGCTTAGAACAAGACACTTTAGGGGGATGAAAATTCAGAAGAACGGGACAAGGGAGTACTTTTTCTACAAACACTATCACGACACGGAGCATCTTTCCTCCTGTCCTGCCATTCCTGCAAAATTGCAGCACATTAGCAAAAACCCCAGTGAGGACTTATACGAAGATAATTGCATCTAGAATGACGATGCTGTCTTTAGGACCTTTGTTTCTATTTAATTATTATCTATAGTATACTTAATTTTTAATATATAAGATATAGGAAATCATTAATAAAATACACATCTTGCTTGAATTCAGGGTGAACATTCTTGTTTGAATCAATATTTTTTATAATTATATAAAATATTTAATGTTTTGTTTTTTAAAAAAATATTTAATTGTAAAAATAATTAAATAAATTAAAAAATTTAAAAAAAAAACTGATCGTGCGTCTCTAACCGATTCCGACCGTGTGGTAAATGTATACTCTACAAACCATGCTGCTGCGTCACTAGAGGTAATTAAAACTTAATTGTATAAAAGCTAAGCATGAATTTCGGAGGTTATTTTCTCCGAATTGACTGCCCTATTGGCGGAATTACATTGAGGGTTGAACACCCTAAAGGAGTACTACTATTGCACAAAGTCTCGTCCCCAAATGAATTCCGTAGTCATGCCCTCCCCTTGTGAGATTTTAAATTAAAAGGTGCGTCGGCCAATAAGCCTTTGTATTGCTCCAAAGTGCGACATTAATAAACACACATCATTTACTCACTCGTTTGGTTTAAGAAATCATGGGTCCAAATTCATTTAATCAAATTTCTGTTTTACTCCTGTTTTTGGTATATATATATATATATATATATATATATATATATATATATATACAATTATATATATATATATATAATTGTATTTTTTCATTACATATAACCTTATCATACACGATAAAAAATAGTCTTCATTATTAAAATTAAAATTTTACGCTGTGAAGAGGTAATATTGCAAATAATCATTTTGAACGCTGAAACTATCAACGTCATTTCGTTTTCAAACATTTCTCTTAATTACCTATAACATGATAGAAGCCCAACTAAAAATAAAAAACAAAAATAGAATGTAATCTTTTATAGTAATTCAGGAAACAAAATTTCTGTATTTTTAGTTATAACCACTGAGTGGAGGGTGGTAAACAGAAATGGATTTTTTTTTAATGGTTCGCTTTTTTTAGCAACTCAAACAAAAAAAATGTCCTTATGTCTATTATAAAATAATGCAATTAATGTATTTTAATTCATGTAACTCGAAGATATATATTTAGGAAACTCTTTTGATGTCAGTGAAACGGCTACTGAAATTAGAAGCCTCTTCTAAGATCAGTCATATCATTTTGTGATTTGATAGCTACCTCTCAAAAATTGGGAAGTGTTAAAGACTTGCGAAACTCATCTTCAGGAAGATTTCAATTCATCTATATTCATTAACATTGTTTTACATTTCGTAACATAAAGAGAACTTTAGTAAAACTGGTAACACTTTTCTCGGTTCCAATTACTTCTGAAACATAAGCTACATCTCAACTTATAAGGTAGATCAAATTTCACTTACGTCACAATCATAAGTAATTAGTCCCAAAAAGGTTGAATCTTGAAGTTTTTAACTTAAAAACTACAGATGTTTCTTTGTTTCTTGCTATCAGTGAGCACTTCATTATTTTGCAATTTTTTAAATTAATAATAATGTTATAGTCAAGGAAAAATTCCCTAAAGAATTATAGCCTTTTATAAAGACAGTCCATTTTAATTTCACTAACAGAAAACTGCTTAAAAGAAGGCTTTTAATCTGCACTTTTCTTCGTGTACTAATTTAGAGCATGGCAACACACTTACGCTAAGTGTTTTCAGTCTTACCTAATCGAATATGCGTGTAACTTTATCCCTTTAGTGATCACTTTCCAATTTCTCTTATAGATCTTTCTTTTATTTACCTCACATGTTTGACTAATGCTCACCTAGCCCCGGCTAAAGCGGAGGTTCAAGAGAAAAATGAATTAACAAAAAAGCTTCCGCTACAGAAAATTAATTTGTTGGTGAGAAAAATCTCGTTAGTGAGCCGTTGGGCGACGCAACAGGTAGAGAGGTCTATTATTGGTCCGCGTAGGAGGCCGAGAACTTGTTACTATGGCAACGTTCCAGTCAGTAGCATCTTACGATCGATACTTCCAGATTGAAAGTGTATGGGACAGAATTTTCTATACAATTCCTTTGACTGAATAGGTGTTGTCATAGATACCCGATTAAATAAAAAGTAAAGGAAAAAAAGGGAAAAATCGTCGCCCCCGTACATGATTGGAAGTAAAAGAAGATTTGTTTGCGGTTTCTCGCTAAATAAAAATTTTCTAAATGGTGTTATGATTACGGAGCTAAGTGGTGGGAATGGCTTTTCCCCCATCGTTGATGGAAACGCGTTTCAAATTGGAGAAGAAAAGTTTTCACGCTTATGGATCCCCAATAATGCTGCTCTAGTTAGAATTAGGAATGATGGTATGGGACGTTTTCTCTTAATTGGCGGGATCAATCATGTATTAGTGTTAGGAATGGATTTAAAGGGTAGAGAAGGTGTATTTTAACTGAACGTTTTCTGTAACATAAGCCGTGTGCTTCGATAACTGTACGTAATGTGCACAATCATTGGGTTTTTTTAAAGTCGAGACATAATTGAACTTTTTTTAATGGGTGTTGAAAATTCCTCAAAAGTATATGATTTAAACAAACTATTCGATGTTGTTTTTTCAGCTTTAGTAATCACTTCATGTTTATTTATTTACCATCTTACTTATTCAAATCTAAGCCGCACCTTTTTTCCCAATGCCAATGCTACTGAAAATCGTGTGTGGCTTAGAATCGAAGGCGGAAAAGTTCGCTGGATGGGAGGAATTGAACATGATACTTACGTTTAGAGCAATCCTAGTTTCAGGTATGTATTTAAAAGTTTTTAATACTGGTAAAATAAATTAAATATTCTCTTTTTATTACTTTTCATTTGAACTTTTTTTGAATTTCATAAATATTGGAAATCAATGAACTCTTCGTCATTTTTTAAAATTTTTTCACAAAAGCGTGTTGAGAATTTGGATTGCGGCTTAGATTCAAATAAATACAGTAATTATGTTTAACGATGAATTAATTTTGTGTAAAATATTTTAAGGTAAACAGATGAGCTTTCAAACACTTGAACTTTTGAAATAGTATGACTCTTTTAACATTGTTCAAAAACATGAATAAGTATTGCGCTAATAAAAAAAATGTGTGTGTGTGATTTTCACACCTAAGAACAAACATATTATTGAATACAGGGACATCTCAAGGCATGGCCCAACTGGGCCTGAATCCAGGGCCTCAGCCCCAATGGGGGCCTCGTCTCGTTCTCGACTTAACCTTTGTAAGATAACGTTTTTTTAAATGTTTGTTCAAATGTTCAAATATTTCCCCCGGTTTTATTCACCAAAAAACTGAGAATTTCGGACGATATGTCAACTGGCTACATGTGATGACTGTCGTTTCATGTATTGGCCTGCCACCATATACTATCATTGCATTTTCAGTCAAAAGGGGGGCAGTCGGTTGTGCCGGTTTGTGCGATTGTAAGTCATGCACAGTTATTTGTTTCGGGTTATTGTTTATACAAGTATTTGACAACGTATGCTATGTACTCTCTAGTTTAAAAGTCATATGTGGGGCTCACATTTGTGTGGGGTCCAGGGAATAATTTTGCGAAAGGGCCCAAGGCCTCAAGATGTCTTGAGACGTCCCTGATTGAATGTTTTTATTCTGTACTTAAAATGAATTTTAATAATCTGGAAGAAAATGTGCTATTCAATTAAAATTTACACACAAACATTACTCCATGATATTCATTAAAAATCCCTGACTATTAAGTTTATAGTTAAGTAGAAATATCGTTGAAAAGTTTTCAATATTTTTTCTTATACTGATTTCCCCCATTTTTATAGCTCTAAATGAGTTTTCAATATTAAGGTAAAATTAAAGGGGGTATGAGAGAATAAGATAGATTTATTACAAAACAATTATTAATTTAAGTCATAAACTTTTAACGCATTTGAACGGGTTCTTATTGGAATTAAGACTCGAAATCACGACTTGATTGAAGTAAGGCATTACACGACCCTGTGATCATTACCACTCGACTCCCGCAACCGAATGATAAAAAGGCACTTCTGTGAAAAAAAATTTAGTTCCATTCATACCTCTTACACTGGAGTATCTTTTTGCTAATGAACTGCGCTTATTCGTCAAATGGACGGTAGCCACGTCACTTGAGTGGTTCTGGTCGCAACTTCGAATTTGGCGTTGTTTCTGTCAAGTTGCGGGTTTGAGTTCTGATGCTCTCTGAACCTGTCAAGGCTCAAAGTTCTCACGGTGAGAGATGTGGTATAGAAGAGAGTAGAGTACCAACTCGAGACTCGTTTTCATCACTTGACCATAGTTCAGTATTGAGAGATCTGTCGCCAATAGACTTCGCGTAACTTTAATGCGCAACGTTAATATACAAACAACCAATCAATCACCAAAAGGGCGATTTGTCATTGAAGTTCGTTATCGTTTTCGATAGTTTCATAGTTTTTCAATGCAAAAGATTTTTTTATCAATGAATAGATAATCCAATGTTGTCATAATGTTAAGCACGTTTTTTAATCTTTCTCTTACGATAACAGTCGTGGTTACCTAGCAGTGGATTCATGACTTAATAGCTGTGGAGTGTCGCTAAATTGAGACTTTAACTCTTTAACACCCAGTTACCATATTTATTCGAATATAAGCCACACTTTTTTCCCCCTCCAATGTTAAAGCTACTGAAAATGGAGTGTGCCTTAGAATCGAAAGGCAGAAAAATTCGTTGGACGAGGGAAATTAATTGAACACGAAAATGACGGTTAGAGCAATTGCCTGCTAAAACATTATTTAAAAGTTTTTAATACTGATAAAATAAATTATTCAGTTTTTTCTTGTTCTCATTTTAATTTTTTAAAATTTCCTATAATCCTCCGATATCTCGATAATTCTCTTTAAATTATTTTTCATTTTTTCACAAAAACGTGTTTATAATTAAGGGTGTCGCTTAGAATCGAAAACAGCTCAGATTCAAATAAATACGTAAATTCAAAAAGAAAAAAACCCAGCAAAAAATATTTTTTATTTAAGAAAATACATTTTAGAACCTTGTTTTGACCAAAAATTAAAAAAAAAAATACAAAATTAATCAAAATTTTAATTTTTGATTTTGATTAACATTGCAGATAAGAGTCGAATATTGTAATCTTGCACTTAATCTATCTTTTCACATAGCTGTTTCGAAAAAAAGAACATATTTTAATGAGCAAAAATGTTTATTTATACTTTTTCAACAGAAATAATGATAATAGTAGTAGTTATTTTTAAAAAAATTATTCAAAATTTTCTTTCGTCTGATATATTTGGAAACAAGGTGCCGCACATTGGCCCAATATTAAATTATTACACGCGTATAATGCAGTGCTTCTCAAACTTTCAAGACTTGCGACCCCCTTTTTAATCATAATTTTCATCTAGCCCCCCTCCATACAATAACAATATATAGAATTCAATAGTAATGTATTTTGATGCTAAGGCTACAATATGACTTTCATTATAAACTGTACAAATTATCAAGATAAGTATTAAACTTTCTGTATAATTTTATAAATAACAAGCCCATGGGGTCACTGGTAATTATCAAATTTGTTCTTGACTTAGTATTGTTAAATTGATTATCAAATACACATTGTTCAGTACTGTGATAGATTAATATAAGTGTATTATATGAATGTAAATGTGCACTTTATTTTTTATGTCAGAATATATTTTGAGAATTTCTTCATTTCAGTAAACTAATAATACTTTTGAATCTTTTATTTTCGACTTTTCGAGAAGCTCGTGTCCCCCACATAGGGTTATCACGACTCCCTGGAGGAGGGGGGGGGGTACTCCACAGTTTGAGAAACGCTGGTACAGTGACTCTCTTTTCCTTTACTATCCCTTTTAGCACAACACACAGGGCAGTATCTTGCTTGAACTTTTTTTTTGATGTTGGTGGAACAAAACTGGGAAAATGACTTTCGATTAGTCGTAGAATTCCAGAAAATTTAGGCCAACCCTATTTTTTTATATTTGCATCGCTATGATAACTTTGTATAAGTCTTCCTATATACTAATTTGCTTTTGAAATCTAATTTTTTTTCACTTCAACTTTTTTTTATACACAAAACATATGCGTTCCAAATGCTAATGTCTTGCAAATGGAAGAATACTTTTTTTAAAAATAATATTTATTTAAGAGTTTACTATAAATTTTATCTAAATTTAAGAAATCACGACGACGGATCGCAGTCAGTCTCACGAGTGCAGACGGTGATCGCTTATATTCGAGCGTGAAAGTTACAGCAGCATAAAATACAACTCCTCTCGAATTATCTCGATTGTGCACAGTTTAGCGCGATCTAATGAACTCGATCGTGCACGTTGTGGGGTTAATTTACTAAGGATAGTTGCCTTAAATTGAGACGTTTCCGAGCATATAGATTTGAACTTAAGTTCTTCACACCACTTGGCGTGGAGTTTGGAAGGGTCAGCTATTAGTTCTCTCTCTCTCTCTCTGAGATACGAGTATAGGGTTAAATGGTATTGGGAGATGGTTCAAATATTTCTTGCCAATTTTTAACCTTAGTATATTAATAGTTTTTTAGGGATAGACGTTGTTTATGTCAAGTCCCGATGCCAATGAAGACCCATCGTAAAGTGAAATTGATGTATGTTGAATATGTAGGAGTTTTACGTCCTTACATTGGCGCTATGCAGAAGTTTGAAAAATGGGGTGCCAACAAGTTTTATCATGGATCAGGATTACAAGATTCATTGCCAGTTACCTTCTTATTGCTTTGAAGTAAAACATGAATCAACAATCAAATGTATTTGAAAGACGAGCGCAGCTTTGGCTCGAGGATCACATTATGGAAGCGAAGAATACCAGAGGGCACGCAATTTTGTAAAAAAGATTGCCTTCATTAGTTAACTTTGCATCACAGAAAAAGTATAAATTGTTCCATAAAAATAACTGAAAATAAGTTAATAAAATATAGTGGTAGTTTTTTATTCAATATATATATATATATATATATATTTCTGCTAATTTCTTATCTGTAGCTGTAAGCACATTTAATTTTAGAATTAGTTTGAGACAATTGTACCCTATCGCCCTATTTTACAATTTTTTAAAATCAGGAGTGCGATTACTTGTTGGAATTCGCATTACAGGCAGCAAATTAATTCAACCAACTTGCATCTATATTTACTCTTGCTGGTCTTTATGCACACACACAAGGAAAACTTTAGTCACAATTATACAGAATATTTTCGGTCTATTTAGTTTTCTGACTATCCTGACGGACTACTATTTTCCCACACTTAAACTTGTTACCGAACCTCGATATTCTAATAAGGTGTTTGTTTTCTTCCCGTTATTTTAGTTATACTAATTTTGTCACTATTTAGTGCTTCTCATTTCAATGCATTTTCAGAAAATGCTTCTAAACTCTTATGGGAAATATTTTTTATGAAGAGTTGACCAAGTATTCCAATACACCCAAAAACGTACCGAGTCATTGGTAGGCCTTAAGACTCACAGGTAATTCAAGCATTTTCGAGTACTGTCTATTCAAGTTATAATCCAGAAGATTCAACAAATTCTTCATTATTTAGAAGTCAGGATTATGGATATTATAGGTTTCTAGACTTTTGCTGTGTCTTTTATTATTACATTTTTTTTTCTGTTATTCGAAGTAAAAAAATAAAAGGGGATTGAATTATGTTATTTTAATATATTTTCGAAGAATTTTCATTAGCATTCTAAACTCTGATGTTCTAAATTTTTCCTTTTCTCATGGGGATTCAAGAGAAGTAATAGAGTACTTATACTTTCGATCTAAAATACCACACACACATTTGTGAATTTCTTTACTAAAACCCCAAATTTAATAGAATTAATAATTCCCTTAAATAATAAAAATCGACCCTGTACCGCGTGTCTGAACCAGTCTCTAATAATGATTCATCCACACAATTCACAAGTATTCTAAACGGGAACGCAACCAGCAAAAAGCCTATCACACTGCAACAGAAGCCGAAACGGAAGATCTCCCAACTAATTAGCAAACTAAGCCCATTTATTACAGGTAAAAAAATTTAATAAATGCAAAAAACAATGTTTTCTTTTGTTACTAAAATCGATGCCAAATATTCCCCTGCTTATGGAATATTAGGAAATGATTAATTTTTGAACAAAAATTTATCTCTCCGCTCGATATGGGTAATGGAATCTGCTAAAGTTCCGCTGATAAGTATCTCTCGGTTATTAGGGCCGTTGGATATTGTGGAGTTCAGCGTTTACCTTAATTGCACAGCGTCTGCCCGTTCTGGAAGAAAAAAGAGAGAGAGCACAGATTGTTATTGCTTTCTTTTACTTGTTGGTTTCACCCTTTATTTTCTTTACCTTCTCTACTACGTCGTGTCTATCGTCCATCTTTTGCTCATTTCTTTTGTGAAATTTCTTTTTAAGTTATATGTTTTTAAATGTTCTAAAAAGATAAATACTCCAAAATAAAATTATTTTAATTATTTTTTTCAACTCTCTGTAACAGCGGTCGGCAAACTTTTTACCTCACGGACTTGTAAATTCATAATTTAAATCCCGCGGACCACTAATAGGATTTTTTAAGAGTAGAGTGTTATATATCACATTTTTTTTTATAAATATATTTACACTCATGTCCATAAATTAAGGATAATTCAGAATCACACAGAAATTGAACTCTAAAATAAAAATTTCACCTGTAGAATTATCACACACATCTTGAAGAAGAATATGCAAATTACAGGAAATCACCAGATGGCGCGGATAGTCCGTCACAATGACGAGAGTGTAAGAAAGGGGTATATAAGGAATGGTGGCAAAAAAGTAAAATTGTTCACAAGCGCTTTAAAAGCCTTTCAGTGCAATAACCGCATAGTTATGGCACAAAGGAAGCATTTGAATGATTTTTTACGTGGTAGAATTATCGGACAACTGGAATGTGGACGTACCAGCTGGAAGTATCCGAGGAACTTGGAATCGCCCAGAGTGTCATCTCCAGGCTTTGGCAACGATTCCAAGATGATGGTAATGTGAGTAGATGTTACAGCACAGGTCGCCCCCGAGTTACAACGCCGAATGAGGACCGGTATTTGGCAGTTACTGCCAAAAGAAACAGACGGAGCACAGCATCAGACCTATCTCGTCAGCTCTCTTCAGCTACCGGTACGACAGTTTCAAGGCAGACCGTGTACAGACGCTTAGGGCACATTGGTCTATATGCTCGTAGGCCTGTCAGATGTGTTCCCCTTACCGCAACTCACTGTCACCTGCGATTAACATGGAGTAGAGAGCATGCATTGTGGACACCGCAACAGTGGTCTTGTGTGATGTTTTCCGACGAGTCCAGGTTTAGTTTGCAGTCTGATTCTCACCGGACTTTCATATGGAGAGCGTCAGGTACCCGTTACCACCAAGAGAACACCATTAAACGACACCGTTAGGGTGGTGCAGGACGGTTCGTTTGGAGAGGAATTATTCTTGGATCCAGAACTGACCTGCATGTTCAAAGTGTAACGATGACAGGCCACATCTATCGGGATGTCATTCTGGAACAACATGTACGTTTGTTTCCGGGCGCCATGGGTACTGAATTTCTGTTTATGGATGACAACGCCCGTCCTCACCGTGCAAACATTGTAGACGAATGCCTTCAATCGGAGGATATCACCCGTATGGATTGGCCAGCATACTCACCGGACTTGAATCCAATAGAGCATGTGTGGGATATGCTTGGCCGACGAATTGCATCCCGTCAACCCCCTCCCACCTGTCTACCGGAACTTCGGAGGGCATTGCTTGATGAGTAGTGTAATATTCCCCAAGATCAGATTGATAATTTGATACTCAGCATGCGTAGGCGTTGTAAGGCCTATATTGCATCGTCCGGGAGACATTCTCCGCATTAACCATCATACTAACCATGTTATACTTTTTTTTGTAAATAGGTTCTTTTTTGAAATTTGCTCCAGGGAGTAAAAATCGCAATTTTTATTAATTATGTCAAACATATAGCATCTTTTTTTGCTCTTTACTTTTTGTTTAATAAATAGACTTTACAAATAAGTCAAATTTGTTTTGCTTCTGTCTTCTTTGCCTGAACTTCATTATCCTTAATTTATGGACATGAGTGTAAAGAACAGATAAAATGTACCTAGTTAATAAAATGAAACTTTTAATCGCAACCAAATTATGAATGCTTAATTAATAAACCATAATAAAATAAACAAAATAAAGAAAAACTGTAAAAACAAAACAATTAAAAATGATATACGTATATCAAACTTTTTAGCATTATACATTCCTATTGTGATGGATGTTCCTGCTTACTTTAAATAAGATTATGGATATTTGGATTCAATGTCGTTACTGCAAGACGGATATGCACATGGTTAAGATTTAAGATATCTGTCTTGAAAAAACACCGATATACAAAAGAAAATACACAAACTTAATAACTCAACTAATATATTGAGTATATTTTATATTGAACTCAATACGTCTGTTAGCCCACCTTTAAATGTTTCAACTGATATGTATATGCGACATACAGGAGTGTGAAACATTAGAAGAGTGGGAAACGAAACGCGAGACAAAACACGTATCTACAGCAGTATGACTTATTTACCGTGGCGTTATTCTATGAAGTAGCGTTTTTATAACTTTTCGCGAATTGTTATGAATTGAATTATGTTTCACAATGCATCTTAAAACATAACTTAACGTGATGAGTAAGTATATTCCACAATTTTCTGGGGACCAGGGAAACTTTCTTGAGGGGCCACCACTTTGGCAAGCTGTGCTCTGTGACGCCATTATTTTCCAGTAATGTTACGTTAAAATATTTTTCAGATTAAGATTGATTTATAAAAAGAAATTCATTTAGCTTATAACATTTAAAATTAATTTGATTCTTAAGACCATAATTTTTTTTGGAGGGAAGTGTTTCCCATTGAGTTTCCATTGAGAGCTATTCAAAGTTAGACATCTTATTTTTTTGTATTT
This sequence comes from Trichonephila clavata, assembly GCA_019973975.1. Classification (NCBI taxonomy): domain Eukaryota; kingdom Metazoa; phylum Arthropoda; class Arachnida; order Araneae; family Nephilidae; genus Trichonephila; species Trichonephila clavata. The sequence continues at coordinate 98,918 of BMAO01037513.1, read as the reverse complement.
CTTTTTATATCGCATTACATGATATTTATAAAATATAATTTGCAAATACTAAAATATACAAAAGGAATTACAAATTATATAGGATATTTTGTATTCATAAATTTAATAATTTATGCATATTATACTTTCCATGAAAATTCAGGAAACAGGGATTAATACATATTGAGATATTGCAAGCTGCAAAAATGAGTCTTGTTTTCTTCTCATGTGCTTTTGAGCAGCGGTCACCAAACTTTTTGAGATAAAATATGTAATTTAAATCCAGCGGACCACTAATAGGGTTTTTTAAGCGTTAAATATGTTTATAAAAAAATGTGATATAAGAACATATAAATGTACCTAGTTAATAAAATGAAGCCATTTATTGTAACCAAATTATATGAAAGCTTTATGAATAAACCATAATGAAATAAAATAAACAAACTGTAAAAAAATAAAAAAATGGAAAATAGTTTAAGTATATATCAAACTTTTAGCATTATACACTCCTAGTGTGATGGATGTTCCTACTTAATTGAAATAAGTTTATGGATATTTGAATCCAATGTTGTTACTGCAAGACAGTGGCGTAGTGTGGACTTTCCCCTCCTAGGGCCGACCGGAAATTTGCCACCTCTCTATTTTAATTATTAGTCAAAAATGTTAGTAAAAATAAAAAAAGCGGCTTTAAATTTTTTTATTGGTTAAAAATGTACTTTTAGTGTTTTTTTTCCATAGCAAAATCTTTTATACAATTGTCAATATCAATATGTATGCCATGATTCAATTGGCAGAAGAGCTAAATTTGTTAGCTTTAAAGTGAACATAGTTGATCTGAGGTAATTTTTGATTAATTTTAGCTTAGAGAAGCTTCCTTCACAACTGGCATGAGGCCGCGGTAGCCTAGTAATCAAGGTATCGGATCGTGGCTGGCATGTCATGAGTTCGAGCCCAGTACCACTAAAGACCCTCTGTATAGGGGAGCGATGCACGTTAAATCTGTCGAGAGCTCAAACGTGTTGGTGTGGTGTGGTGCGGTAGTTAGGAGAGGTGGTGCCAGCTCAGGTGTCATCCTCGTCACTTGACCATGGTTCAAAATTACGAGGTCCATTGCCAAAAGCCCTCGTGTAGCTGAACAGTGCGCCGTTAATATTCACTCACTCACTCGTAACTGGCATTACTGATGGCTGATGTTAAAAAAATTCTCAGCATTATGACAATGTTCGGTAAGCCATCTTCATATTTGGACTCAATAGTATGTTTTAATAAACCCAGAGAGCCGGACCTAATGAGTTCTTTTAAACAGACTGGAATTTATTTTTTGAATTTAAATATCGCGGTGCTTGCCGCCGCCCCTTTTCGTATGCCGCCCGGGGCCATGGCCTCCTCCTGCCCCCACCACGCTACGCCACAGCTGCCCCAAGACGGAGAACTGTACCTATTTCAAGCAGAGATCGGTACCGTGTTTTGATGGCTGTGACAGATGAAAAGGCCTTTTCACATAAATAAGTTGTGGAGAATTGAATCAGAATTTTTATCACCTGTTCAATAAAAAGGTATTCATTTTTTATGGAAAGCCAAAACTGAAATCTTGATAAGGAGTAAGTATATTCCACATTTTTCTGGAGACCAGTGAAATTTTCTCGCGGACCACTACTTTGCCGACCTCTGCTTTAGGGTACAGCCCAAACGGTAATGTCTATATGATTTTGTAAAGTTGGGGCTTAGGGTCACCAACTTTAGTCAATCGTGCGTCATCTGGAACAGTTTTCTTACTTCCCAGGAAACTTGCAGGTCATTTTTTGTGTGTTTACGACTCGGAAATCCAGAAATCAGTAGTCGTGCTAGCCGTAGTGCCAGCATAAAACGTAGTTTGAAAAATAGCTTCCTATAGATATTCAAGAAGTTCATGTAGTTGGTGGTAAGTATACTTACCATAGTCTTGTATAAGGTTAAATCACAAAAATAATTTTTTGTGTGTGAATATTAATTTAAATTTTTTAAAATTTCAAGCTTAATTATAATTTTAGTGCTAAGTATATTTATAATGTTTTTTCCATACAGCTAGAATAAGAGAAGCTAGATAAAAATAAGGTGTATTTTATATATATTTCATTTCGAAGATTGTGAAACTGTATTTCTTTCAAAGTGTAGACACTCCTCATTTATTTGCACACATACAGCAAAAAATAAACACCAGAAGATATTTATTGAATGGTTCCAGGCAAGCATTAAAAAAAAAGACATTTATCTCCCTTTTTGATCTTTTTTCTTAGTTTTAAAAGTCTAACTATGTCACTTTCAAAATTGGATCCAAAACAATAATTGCATGGAAGTCGTAAATTATATTTATTTATGCTTTCTTTAATTTAATTCCAATGCCAGAATATTGATATTTTTTCCAGAATTGACGAAATACCGTATCACAGCATTGAACTTTATATGATTTATAAAAAAAGTCTAGTATCTTTCCTACTATAAGAAAATGGTAAATTTCTTAACAAATAAGTAAACTAATAAATATTATTGAAAGATTTTAAGTCCGTAAAAAACAATCACAATAAAAGAAATCATATAAAAGAAATAAAGTAGGACACCAAAAACGTAAAATACATTGTAATTGTCACTGAAATAACACCAAAGAAAGGCTAGCAAATTAAAAATAAATATTATTTTAGCATCTCGAAATTGTTAATACTGTACTATTATTGTATTACTTTAGGTATCATTTGGAAAATGTAAACTGTAAATGTTAATTTATTACCATTAAAAACAATTCGTCTCCTTTCAAAGTAGCCCTAATATTTAAATGTTATCGAAACTTTGTACTAAATTCAATGCTAAGTTTGCATTTAGTTGCATTATTTAGATTTCTTGTGGTTTTTTTAAAAAAGGGAATATTATTCTTTAAAGAGGAAAAAAAAAAGGTTTGATATTTATGAGGTAATAAGGTATTTATGAGGTTTGTAATATTACATTTACTACAAAGCACATGTATAACACAACATTGACAAATTTAATTACATTTTTTTATGTATATATTTTTCTATTGAGAAATGATACATGTTTTTTGAAACTTACATGTAGTTTTTATTAACTCTTTGAATCAAATGAAAGTTGGAGGAAATGGATCAAAATTCGTCATCTTCTCTTTATTTTTAATTTCTCCTCGAATACACGCGTCTAATTAACCAACTTATTTAATAACCTGACACATCATCAGGTCACACAGAGGTGATCCTCAGGAATTTGACTTTCTTCATTATCTTATGTTTATGCATCAGTTGTAATTGAATTCATATCGAAAGTGTGAGTTTGGGAAACCTTGATTTATTTATAAGATTTCTTACGTTTCCTTCCAGAGTAGATGGATGGACCCCTCCGTTGATTCTTTCCACCTCCAGATTGAGACCCCCACTGAAGCATACATGATGTCCCGGGGTAGGGAAGGCTACCTGTAGTCAAAACTTCCGATTTATGCCCACTATGGGGCTTCAAAAAATTAACAAGTGGGGAAAGAATTCGGAGGTAGCTTTGCCAATTAACGGGCTCTTATTAGTGCAATTTTTCAAGGGCGGTGTAATCTGATATTTTAGTCCTTTTCTTGCGTAAATATCGAGGCGAAAAGAGAAAGTTCTTGTATAATTTGCTCACATCTGGAGTAAATTCCTCGATATTTTTGTTCAAGGCTGCCTTAATTTATAAGAACATTTCTCCTCTAACAGAGCTTAGAGGTTACAATCTGTATCAGAATATTGAAAGATAAAATCATTTACGTTTCTATCGTAATTTTTATTTTAAATGTAATAGTGTTGAAAAAAAATTAATACTGATTTTCGTTACAGTCTACTTATGAAAATTTAGATCTGTGTGTATTTTTACATATTGATATACCGTATTTATTCGAATCTAAATTGTAAAGGCAAATTTCGACCAAGTTAATTGATATAGAATGTAATAAGCCAATAAAGTGCTTATAATGAATTTCGATATTTTATTTTTTTATGACCCAAAATAACAGTCAACTCAACTATCTGTTTTATGGTATACGCTTCATTAATTCTAGTTACTTTGTAACTTTAATCTGTTACATTGTATCTATTTTTTGTTACTTTTTATATCTTTTGTCTTTGTTTGTATCTTTGTCTTTGTTTGTATCTTTAGTGTTTTTAGTATTTTTACTTTTTGCTTAGTACTTTTCTCTATTTTTACTTACTACATTTACTTTTTATGTGTCTTTATTTTTCGAAATATCGTATTTATTCGAATCTGAACCGCACTTATTTTCCAGCGTGAATGCTACTGAAAATCGGATGCGGCTTAGAATCGAAGGTAGAAAAATTTGTTGGATGGGGGAAAATTCCACTCCTTTAGAGAAATTACAGGTTCATATATGCATTTAAAAGTTTTTAAAAAAATTAATTAATATTATTCACTCCTAATTACTTCTAACCATAATTTTTTTAAATTTCGTAAATATCAAAGATCGATAAATTTTTTTTCACTATTTTTTTTCCACAAAATGTGCTGAGAATTTGAGGGCAACTTACAATCGACTGTGTAGCTTAGATTAGAATAAATGCAGTAAATATGAGACATACTGGATTTTTTTAAGACCATCTCTCATATGTTAATAATATCAAACAAAATGATTATTATTGAATTTCTCTTGGAGAAGTGTTTCAAATGAAAGTGAAATTATTTGGCATTATGTAATTCACTCTTAATTTAAGTAGTATAAGCAATATATTTTTTAAAAGAAAAGTTCAAACTATAATTTTTTATATCAGGTAATCTAACTTTTACGACTAGGTAGATAGAATTGAGGCCTCTATGACATTAAATTTCAGCTGTTATATAAAGCTTATTGTGATACAAATGTTATGTGACTGGTTATTGAAATTTAAATATGTAACTGAAACAATATTCTTCATGCTAAACTAGCACAGGGATGATAATATTTTTACCTCCTAATAAGTACAAAATCCTGCTTTTTGATTTGAAAGAAAGTTAAATAAACTAATAAAAGCAGTCTGTAACAGGTTTTCTTTACGCCCTTCCACTAATCCGCAAGGGAAAATACTTTTCATACATTGTCTGTTTAGAGAACTTCTTTCTATTAAGGAATCGTACTCTATGCAGAGAACTACTATTTACAGTTAAGAGAATTGAGTTCACGTGGAAGCGAAGATAGCAAAAAATATTGAACGTGTTTTGCTGTAGTTAAATAAAAGCATAATTTACATTTCAATCGTCATTATTCCTGAAAAAGGGATCAAGAACCTTGTGGTGCGAATTCGAGTAATCTAGTTGAGTACTGTACTTAATATAAGTTTTTTTTTATTGTACCGTATGCCAACTTAAGTCCTTGCCACCCTTTTAAATTCGGAACGGCTGCTGTTATATTCATAAAAGCGGGATCTAGGAATAATCAAGTAACCATACGCTACTGAATAAAAACACCTACGACGTCACTTAGAGGAAAACAGCGGAGTTTGCATTCCTATCTCGTAAAAGGAACGAGATAAAGGAAAAAATAATTTATATACGAAATTTTAGAGCAGTGATTCTCAAAGTGGTCCCTAAGGCCGCCCATCCGGTATAGTGGCTAGTGACGCTGGTTATGTTGCGGTAGGGCCTGGGCTCGAGTCCCGGAGAAGGCATGGATGTTTGTGTTGTAATCCTTCACACATAACTTTAATTTCTTCCTTCCTTCCTTTGTGATATGTGCTTCCTGCCCCCGTGTGATACTTTGTGATGCACGGGGTTTTCAAAAAAAAAATGTTCTCAGTAAGAAAAGTGCTCCATATGGAATCCAGGGATCCCCGATATTATTCAGGGGGTTCGTGGAAAATTCAAATTGATTTGGGGGTCCCTGAACAACGTCAGGAGGTCCACGCAAAATTTAATATAAAATAAAAAATGTCGATCCATTTTTATTTTTATGGATATTTAAATAACAATTCACTTGGATACTCCCGACTGAGTGTTGAACCCTTTTGTGCGTAGATTAACTCAAATCCCAAGCACAGATGAATCCATACTAATACAGGAGCAACTTATTGAAATATCCACAAATGAGGAACTTAAGCCAATGTTTGAACAATGATACCACAATTTCTGGTAACAAAAACAGATCTCAATTTTATATCCTGCATTATGGGCTGTTGTGCAGAAGTTGTTGACTACTTTCCCGTCTACCAATTTGCTAGAACATAGATTCAGTGCCGTAAGAAATTTCATTACCAAAAAAAAAAAAAAAAAAAAAAAAAAACGAAAAACTAGTGCTTGCGGGGATTTGCGGTTGCTACGCACCAACATTGAGACAGACGTAAATGCACTCATGACATCTCATCAAATGTTCACCCAAATCATACATTTTTAAAATTTTTTATTTTAAACAAAAGTTACAATTTTAATAAATAATTCTTCAACAAAATGTTTTTTTTTTTAATTTGTAATTTTTATACTAAGCATTTATGTAGTTTTTTTACTTGGGAAAATTTTGACTTTAAAAAGGGGTCCATGGGTTAAAAAAGTTTAGGAACCACTGCTGTAGAGCATCATCGATTTTATACGTAACGACACTTTGTGGACATTAATGTAAAGAACAGAACGGTTAAAGCGTGCGTTTGTTTTTTCGCAAGACTTTAGCGGGCATACTGCATAAAAAATATTTAGAGTAGGCTAAAACTGATTCGCGTGCCCTCCTAATTAGCTAGGTTAAAAATTGGTACTAAATGATAGGTTGCTAAATAAAAGATGTTTTTTAATGATGGCTCTTTCTTCTATAAACCCTCACATCGATGCAAGATGAGGTTTGCTACACGTTTCAGTTATTGCTGGAAACTGAAATTTTACCTCAGGAAAGTTTGTGAATGTAAACTGTTCTGTTTATTACGAGAACTGTATAGCACTCAGTGATCATTGTTTTAAATATATTTGCTACTTTCTTTATAGTTGATATATGCTCATTATCTGAATTTTTTTAAATCAAACGCATAGATTCAATTTAACAAGATAGAAGGAATGTTTCCGTTTTTCAGAGCATTTAATACCTCCTTCTCCCCTTTTTAAGAAAAGCCTTTTTGTTACTCAATCCTCAATGGTGGATGTGGTAGTCTAGTTGTCAAGGTCAGGGACTCGTGGCTAGCTTGTCATGTGAGTTTGAGCCTAGTGCCGCTGAAGACCCGCCGTGTAGAGAGGACCACTGCACACGTTAAATCTGTCGAGGTTCAAACGTCCTCTTGTTGGTGTGAAAGGAGAGGGAGGTGCCAGCTCAGGTGTCGTCCTCGTCACTAGACCCTGGCTCAAAATTAGGAGATCCGTTGCCAATAGCCCTCGTGCCCCCCCCCCAGCTTTATAATTCGACGTTAATATAATTCTCTCAATACTGACAATACTTTATGGCAGGGCGAGCAAGTTTAATAATTTTTAAAAATAAAGTACATAAAAATTAAATCAGAGGCAGATTGGAAAAAAATAATAAATATGAGAATCCATTGCGAAGTGTTACAAAAAAAAAGTACTCACAGCACTAAACAAATGTCTTGAAAGGAATGTCGCATACTTCAAAGTTTGGAGTTTGCTTATTTTCATGAAGTTTTATTTTTTTCATTTTTTTTTACTTTTAACTATCTAATAACATGACCCAAGGTTGATCTTAAATATCTTATGGAGTAAATAATCTAAATTGAGTAGATCCTTTTTGTCGAGTCAAGTGAAGTGTTTCTCTTCAAAGTGTTTTTAATTAAATGTATATTTATATAATGTTTTTTTAAAAAAATTTTGATTTGTATGAAAAATATTTTTACAAATGAAAATTCTGGTCATTTAAAATATTAATTTCCTCATACTTTATAAAATAATAAAAAATCAGGAAACACTTAAAAATATTCAGTGATTATACATATAAAAATGTCCAATATGTCAACTGGAGACCAGTAGACTTTTGAAATTCACATTCTTAAAAATTTCTACGTTCGTAAATCCCCTTTATAAAACACTACTAGATAACACGAACTTACTATTTCAAGGGTTGTCGATTACTGATTCCTATCAGCCCATTAAATATCTCTAAAAACCTAAAAATAGGTCACCTGCTTTAGATATATTAACAGTGCACATTTCTCAAGCAACTCGAAGTTGTATTTTTTCAAAAGATAGACATAAAAAAAGACAGACATAAAAAGACAGACAAATGTCGGCTATGTATCCAATGGATGACATAAAAGAGTTGATAATTTTTAAATATATACAGCGTAAGATTTCTAACATTATAAAAATTAAATGAGGGGAAATAGTTAGTTTTGAATAGTTTTTTCGCAATATTCTTTTTTGGGAGGGGGAGAATTTATAACAGAACGAATTTTTCTTTCTAATTTAAGTAAACAATACATGAAAATCATTAGTTGAAGGTATTAATTTATAAATTTTTCACAAATAATAAGTATTTTAAATTGTATTTCATGTAATTTTTAGTTTTTAAAAGGCTAAGACTAATTTAAAATATTCTGGCTTTTTAGATAAATGAAAAATAAATTAAAGAGTTGGATTGTTAAAGATTTAGAGTATTATAAAATAATCAGTGTGAGGCTTACGCAGTAATTTAAAAAATATTATAGTAATTCTTAAGTGAATATACCTTTTTACTCTTTTAAAACATTATTTGAATTTTGTAACAACCTTAATAGTTAATAGAGGAATAGTGTAAAAACCTTAATGACCATTTACATAAAAATACATATTTTTTAGTAAATCCCGCATTAATAACAGGGAAAAATCAGGGAAAAATTCGATATCACGGATTGGAATTTAAAAAAATGAAATGAAAAACTGCTTAATAAAATGTATATTTTAAATAAAGCGAGAAAATTTTAAGTAATAACACATATTTTGAAGAAAACCAATTGTGTGCTGGTGTAATTAAAATCCCTTTGTTAAGTAAACTTTCTAAAAAATAAGAAAAATATCAAAAACTAAAATCAAGATAGTAAATGTTACAAGATTATTTCATACAACTACACATTCTTTTGAACTATTAATTTACGGATTATCCAATTCTTTACTTAAAAGCATCGTGTTTCCATCATAATATTCTGGATCTTAGACACATATATATATATTGCTTAAGTTTGTTTTAATGTAATCTAATGGAATTCACAGTTATATCATCCAGAACTGAGACTAAAGATCATTCTTTCTAGAATATTTTATCTCTCATAGAATCTATTCATCACTTCAAGGTACAATTTGTTTTCAGATTTTTTTATTAGAAAAAAAGTAATTCCTACGATTAGGAAGGAAATTCTTATGAGCAGAGCCAACGAAGGTATACATTTATTAAGCAGAAAAAGTTATCAAGAATTTAATTTGAACACACATTCATATTTCTTTCTTTATTTTATATTATATATATAAACTCTATACTAGTAATTACGTAGGCTATTAAATTTTATCGTTATATATTAATAGTATTGTGTATTTCTTTTATGATAATTACATTTCTCTTAATATTTCTTCCTTTCCCTATGGCCCAGTGTATAGGCAAATTACAGGGGAAGGTTGACTAGTAAAAAAAAACTTTATTTAAACCTGCAATCTCTTGGTTCCTAAGGCCAAGAGTTTGCTATTATACTACTGTTGCTAATATTTCTTACTGTCTTGACTGGTTATACTTAGGTTTATAACTATTTGTATATATTTATGGATTATATATATTCATAATCATCGTAAATGTGTCTCTTGAAAATTAACAGTTCTGCGTTTTTAAAGTAAACTTACGTAATTTTCTATCGTATGATACCTTTCCACCAATAGTAGGCTCTGTCCACGGAAATCACGCGGATTCCAAGACTTCCTGTTACCGCTTAATACAAAAAGCCCCGAGATACAGAAAAAGCTCTTTTGTCTTCGTTATATAATATATCGCGCGTGTGTCTTTTTGTGTTACATTTCGTCCAATCTAGATATTTGAGTCTAAATGAGAAATAAGATGGATTATCTGCAACAAAATGCCTCCTCCATTCAACAGATTGAAATAGATCGCCTCAACATGGAAATAATAAATAAAATCTCACACGTCTATCATATATATATATATATATATATATATATATGTGTGTGTGTGTGTGTATGTGTGTAATAATTCACTTAAATTTTCTCACGAGGGATTTTAATTCATAATGCTCTTGTACCCACCAAGACTTTGCGGGATAATTAGTTTTTAGTTTACTTGTCTAACGGGAATAAACCACAACTTTATCTATCAAAAAACTAAAAGGTTCGCGTTTTTAAATCAGGATCATACAATCTTTCTTCACCTGCGTATGCGGGCCAATCAGAAAAGCCTTTACCGGATATCATGCGATTTTAATAGCTTCCAGTTGACCGTGAATATAAATAGACCAGATCTCCGGAGCTTTTTTCCTTTGTATTGCTTGTGGACATGTTTGTTGTTCGTCTAATCCCTTTGTGTTTGTGATCGTCAATAAATAAGATTTTAACATATAACGTTTCCTCATCAATCCGGTTAATGATTGCAATGATAAAATTGATTCCATCCCAAAATGTCCTTTTACAAGTTAAAAATACTTTAAATCAAGCCAAATGATTTCATATATGTATATATATATATAAATTATGTAAAAATTAATAAAAGAGAGAAGTTTATTGTACCATTAACTAAAAATGTAAAACAACAAAACAATATTTATTTAAATTAATGAGAAATTAAACGCAGATAGAATGAATATTTCAAGTTTTCATACAATTACTTCAAATGCCTTGAGGACCAAAGTAAATTGATAGATGTTTGGTGCAGCATGGTAGTGTGAGAGCTAGTTGTATTACCTACTCGGTAATTTAATCAAAAGACGTGTAATCAATGAATATTAAGAATTAAAAGTCAGACAGAGATGGGATTAAAGTAAACAGAGGTGTTGAAAATTAATGAAAGTCTAAGTCTCTTTACATTAAGTAAGATCGGGAGGTTGGACAGTTTTAAGTTGATAGTTTTGATGTAATATCATTCTCGCGATCTAGTAGATGTACACAAGTACATTATTAAAAATAATTATAGACACTTAACGGGGGGGGGGATATTTAATTTGCAGCTATTTGCAGCATTCTTTGGCTATTTCTTAGAAAAAATTAGGAGGTAAATTATTTAAAGCAGTAAATAATTCTTTTACCTTTGATTAGAAAATTTTACATAAAATTGCACTTTCATCATGTATAAAAATTTTGTTAATTGTTTAGAAAACATATATACATATACATTCTTTTCAAAAATGTTTTTTCTTATACTTCTTGTATGTATATCATATTTTCTATGTATGTTTTAAAGTAGGATTTTTTAAAGTATTTTTTGAACGACTTTTTTGCTTGTATGCTATACTGCGGTCACCATTGTCAATGACTGGTAAACTCGTTTACTATTTTTGTTGTTTAGGTTTTAAACGGTTATATTTTTCAAATAAATTTTAGCTTCTTAAGTTTTTTACTTATAGTTATGCATATTATGTTTTTTACTGTAGTATAATAAAATTCTATGATTTTAGAAATTATTTTCAGTCTTTAGAGAAAAAAATTTCATTCTGTTTTCTTTTTTTTGTTTTGTTTCTGCCTCGTAATATAAGCAAATAAAGAGGAAGATTGATGTATTGAAATAATGTTTAACCTTTTTTACATTCTTTGTTCTTCGTCTAAGAGTTTGCTAGTGTATTACTAGGGTCATTTTACTATGGTGGAACTATTCGGTTTTCCTATATTCCTATATGTTAAGCATTAAGTTACATTTATAGCAATTCAATATGTAGTTTATTATATACATATATGAAGAAATACAATTTGCGTAAAAGCATTACCTTTGTGACGGGTTCTTACGCGTTTCACTAACCTTCTCATATATTCTTTAAATGTTTTATTTATTTCAACCAATCTCCACCGGGAGCCAAAGCGTGATTTATGCAAATGAGATATTTTATATAAGTTCGAGTTTAGCGAGTTAGAAAGGAGAATGAAATGAAATGAGAAAGTGTTTTTCAAGTGTAAACGTAGATGTTGTGAGTAGAGTCTATCGTACCGTTGTGGATAAAATTAGTTCATAAAAGAACTGCGAGAATAGCTGAGAAAGAAGTCGCTTATTAAAGGAATCCTAATTCAAGTTGTTCCAATCAAGATATTAAGGAAGCAGCTAGACGAACCTGCCATAACATAAGAAATCAGGTTAGTTTTATTTGTCCCAATTAAGTATAAGTGTGTAGCTGTAATTGTACGCGTCGACCCTTCGTAGATTCAGATAGGATTCCGTCGCTCATGATTATTGAATCCTTCTCATTCTCCACTGTGTTTTATTGTTCTTAAAATTGAATAGTATTTGTGTAATCTCTTAATTAAGAAAGATCAATAAATAAGATTGATTTGTTAAAATAAGTAGTGAATTTATTATGCATTCAACACGTTCAGATTCAGGTAATACCCGAAGGGGAATTGATAATCTTAGCGGTAGCGAGAGGCTACGACACCTTATCTTCGTAACGTTAAATGTAAATGCATTGAAGGATATTTAGTCTAAAAATTCATGCACTTTAGTTTCAAATATTTTTTAGTAGAGAAAAATTTTCAATGATATCAAAATTAGCCTAGTATTCTAATTTTTTCAATCTCTGCGCGCTGTGCTTTACTTAAGACGTTTTAATTTTTCAACAGAAAATTCTCTACTATATTGTAAAAAACTACATCTGTAAAGTTTGTTATTGTGAATCTTAAGGTTTGGAAAACAGCAGTAAGTGTGAGAATTCATCCTAATCGCTATAATTGTCCTTTTAAGAAAACTCAAAGTAATTTCAGAATATAGTTTGATAAGTGAAAGGGGGAAAAATTCAATAGTTCTGGTTCGATCAAAAACAGTATCAAGCATACGTAAAATATTTCTGATTAGTCAATTTTCTTCACGTGTGATTACTATTCCATGTAATTTTGCTTAAAAATTGTTCTTATCACATAACGTTAAAAATTTTAAAAAATTCGTTCTTTTCTATGCATTAAGACGTTTTACAAAACTGTTTAGTTATACTCAATGATATATAATGTTCTCTAAATTAAATTTATATGTAAATGATATTGAAACAAATTTATTTAGTGACTCTTAAAAACTTTCAATCGCCGTGGCCCCCTCCCCTTTTTGTATCAACCTGACATCGCGGACTCTCAAGATTTTGTACACCTCTTCCTGACTCCCAATGCATGGCTGAATGATATAAAGGTTCCTCATTAACCAAATAACCAATAACTAGTATTTTCTTTGGGGGCAATTTAGTGATCTCTAGGATGGCACATCTTTTAACTTGAAGGAGGATAGAACTCGGTGCCTTTCGTTCCGTAAGCACCTAACTTATCGCTGGGCTAAAATGATCACTTCAGTCCGGAGGCTAATACTGGCTAAAAAGATACCACTGCCATACACTCTCCTACTACTGAGTTGGCTGGCGAACCTACGATATAGTTGTTTTGGCGAGCTTGTGAGTTAGTGTTGCGTCATTTGGTTCTGAAGGCTCGTTGGTTGCGTCATTTGATTCTGACAGCTCGTTGGTTGCGTCATTTGGTTCTGACGGCTTGTTGATTGCGTCATATGAATCTGAAGGCTTGGTTGCATTTGCGGCGGGTAGAGGGCACCACGACAGCTGCGCGAAGATTGCGGTTTTTTTTGTTCAGCTTCAAGATCACCAATGAAGGAGGATAGAACTCGGTACCTTTCGTTCCGTAAGCACGTAACTTATCCCTGGGATAAAATGATCACTTCAGTACGGAGGATGTTACTGGCTTATGTAGATACCACCATCACAAACGTTTCCACGAAGCCTTTCAAAGTCTATAAAAGAGGTGAAAATCTTAACATTTCATGATAGATCTTCGCGGATCCATTAGGAAAGCGCTGGGAACCCCCGGGAGGGCCACAGACTCCAATTTAAAAACCACTGACCCAGAGTGAAGTTCTAAATGCTATAGAATTCAATTATTATTTTTAGTTATAAAAATAACGTATCATTTAGTCAATGATTTTAGATTGTTCTGAAAACTTCTTACCAAATTTTATTTAATTATATATTGTTGAAAAATCTGTAGTACTCATCTTCATTTTATTCTTTATTCCACTAATGTACAAAGCTGGATTTTATAGCTACCTACTACAATGATGATAATGTTTGAAATGCCATTGCTATAAAAGTTAGTATTGATTTTCACATGTTTGTTACCTTCAAATTTCAATGCAGTTTTTCTGCTGAGTCTATTCCCAATTCTAATACACTATCTGGCCAAAAGTATCCGGACACCCAGTGGTATGGACTTAGAGCGTCCTGAGGCCCATATTAATAGGATGTTGGTCTCCCTTTTGCATGGATGACAGCCTGTACACGTTTGGGAAGACTTTCCACCAATTTTTGATAGGTGACCATAGGAATTGCCTTCCAGGCGTCCATCACAGCTGAAGAGAGTGCTTGCAGTGAGGATGGTCGATTTGACTGGCTACGTAATCTGTGCTCTAATTCGTACCAAAGGTGTTCTATGGGATTTAGATCGGGGCTCTGAGAAGGCCAGTCCAGTTTTTGAACACCCATTTCGTCAAACCACGTCTTTGCAAGCCTCGATGTGTGAATGGAACAGTTATCCTGCTGGAAGAGAAATGGACCTTCCCCGAAATATTGTCATAGAGTTGGGAGTGTAGTATTGTCCAGAATGTCCACATACATCTCAGAGTTCATGTTTTCAATCACAGGAACTAACGGACCCAGGACAAACCACGAGAAACACCCCCACACCATTATGCTTCCACCACCAAACTTAACAGTGGGCACAATGCAGTCACTAAAGAAACGTTCGCCGGGCATCCGCCATACCCAGACGCGTCCATTCGACTGCCAGACTGTAAAGCGAGATTCATCACTCCAAAGAACAGTTTTCCACATGTCCACAGTTCAATGACGGTGAGCTCTGCACCATTGGAATCGATGCTTCGCATTCTGTGGAGTGATGTTTGGCTTGTGAGCGGCTGCACGACTATGGAATCCCAAGTTTTTTAACTCTCGACGGACAGTTCTGCAGCTAACACTAATTCCTGATGAACTTTGGAACTCCTGAGAAATTTCCACCAACAAGGACTTGCGATTTTGTTTCACTACACTTTTCAGAGTTCTGCGGCTGCGTTCACCAAGTATTTTTTCGGCCTACCGGTTCGTTTTTCACTCACAGTGGATTTAGGCTTCTGTAGAAAGTTCGCAATCTCACGAAATGATTTCCCACAAAGGTGGCATCCCACTATACTGCCACGATAAAACTCACTAAGCTCCTTTAACTTACTAATTGCCTCACAAACGCATAAATACAATCTGACAAACCACTACCAACACTTTTATAGCTTTCAATTACGTATCAAATTGCGTCACTCGCCAGAACCACTTTTTTAAGGGATGTCCGGATACTTTTGGCCAGATAGTGTAGGTTAAAATAGTTATTAAACCTTTTAACATTTTAATATTATCTTGAAAGACCAAAAAAAAAAAAATGTTTTATCAATTCTACAATTGCATACACTTTAATTTTTGATAAATCATTACAATTTTTATGTATCACTTTCACGAAACACTGTTACAATAACCGGCAGAAATTGTTTTGGGAGATATAGATATATTTAATAAAACGAAAAAATATAAATAGGTAAACTTTTCGGAAATTCGTTGTTGTGTGCTCATATACATAAGCTTGAAATCCTATTTATGAATGCGGATTTTATACATATTAACGTGGATTTCAAATAACATAATATTTAACTTAATTTTTTAATTGAATAATTATTTTTATCGGTCGAATACATAATACTGTGTTTATTTTAAGTTTTAAATATTACGTAAAATATTTGTAATATTTCTATTAAAAAATTAAAGTTAATGCTATGATATAAAATTTTTCACTCTTATGTACGAAATTTTGAGCTTTTATAATCAATATTCTTTTAAAAGTTCCTCCATTTCTCCATATGATTTTATGTTAAAAGCATATTTATGATTTATATGGATTACTAGCCGTTTATCTCCCCCTTTGCTTGGTATTTCATAATGTTGCGTGGTTATATATAAACTGTTTTTTTTTTAGTTATAAAGAAAGATCCCAGATCCAGAAAGTCCCAGCATTAAATCTTCGATTGTATTGAAAAATATTTTTTATAGCCTTCGCCTCTTGATTTAAAAAGGACAGGACTAAAACTTTAAAAAAAAGAAAACGAAAGTATAATTATTTTCTACTTCCCTCTGAGTCGATTTCTGCAAAACTCATTTTTAGCGGATCTCAACAAAAGAAAGATGCTTACACCAAATTTCGATTCCATTGATCTAATTGTTCAAAAACGGGATTTTTTTTAAATATAATGTGTCCCTTTAACCAGTTGAAAACATCCTTAGGAGCAAATTTTGGTAAAACACGTTCTTAGCGGATCACTTATCAACAAAATTCAAGTCTGTTGATCTAATAGTTCAAAAACTAATCTAATAGATCAAATAGTTATCGCAAGCGAGTGAGTCGCTTGCGATAAAACAAAACAATCATTTGAAATTTTTATCACATGATAAGCATATATATTTTCATTATTTTTCAAATTTTCAGAGAATTTGAGAAAAAATTAAAAAAGTTATAAAGAAATAAAAATTGGACAATCTTTTAAAAATATGAAAATTAGTATTTTACACCGCGCAGGATTCTGAAGTATAAAATTGATCAAAATTAATTTTACTTGGTACAAAAATGTTCACTTTCGAAGTTATACTAACTTTTAAGAAATTTAGAGAAAAAAATTATTTTTTAAATACAATTATAACGAAAATTTTAAAATTTTAAGAAAAAAATTAATTAAATTCAAATAAAAAAATTATACTAAAATTTTCAAAAAAAAATAATAGAAGTTATAGAGAGCTTTAATTTTCACACGTGTATGAAATTTCAAATTGATATCTTGAATAGTTTCTGAGAAATCCTGCGCTCAAGCTAAAATTTGTTGTTTTGAGAAAAATGAAGTTAAAGAGATACGAAAGAGGTAGGGTTTTTGTTTAAATTTCAATGGTTATTTCTCAATAACATCAGAAGTTTTTAAAGTATCAACAAATTTTGGGTATAAAAATGCTCAGAAATGCTGTGGCTTTAACATATATTTCTTTCAAAAAATTGAAAAATTTACAACTTGAGTCCTTAGAGGCCTTAATGTAATAAACGAATTTAATACACACACACACATATATATATATATATATATATATATATATATATATATACGCACACACACACAGTATGCAAAAATTAGAATGAATTAATAAAACTTAATTTTTCTCTCTCTCTCTCTCTTTACATTTTCCCTATTAGATTGGATACTTTCATTAATTAGTTAAATGAACTAGATCGAATAAGAATGAATCATAGCTGCACTCGTAGGAAGACTGTATTAATTTGTATTCGATATTAAAGATTATATATTTCAAAATTTTCTAATGAAGTATTGGACCAAGCTGGAAAGTCAATTAAGCTTTTACAATTGACGTAATCCCGTAGCTACGGAATTTGGAGTTAAGGGGTTGCCACTAGAAGATGGGAAACAAGCTACGAGATTTTGACCCCAGAGAACCCTAGCCAAAATAAATATCTCTTCTCTACTAAAACAGAACGTCAAAATAGGAAGAAAACAAGAGATTAAATAGGAAATGAACAGTTTGTGTATGCCAAGATGGAAGGTTAGGATGGTTTTGACAAATTTATCGAGAAATATTTTTCTCGTTGATTTTTCGATTAAACTTTATTTTTCTCTGCTTATTTAGAAATAAAAATGTATTTTATTTGCCTTTTTTTGAGGTAGGTATAGAATTTTAGTTAGAGTACGATGCAAGACCAACTCGTTCAGGTATGTAAAAGCTGAGCTCTACCCGAAATAGTTTAATCAAAAAGAGTGTCATATTGAATTAATAAATTATTATGAATCTAAAATTTTTTTAGATTAAAAATCTTTGTTGAAAACAAACATTAGAATTATTCACAAACTATATAACAAGCTGAAATATATTCTAAAGTATTATACAATAGTCTTCTATTTAATTACAAGATTTAATATGTAAGATTACCAATCATGGCAATGGAAAAAAATAAGAAATTTTTGCCTCACATAAGTTTTTTCCTATCTTTTGCATTTAGACATTGAAAGATGTTCGGAACAACAAATTGTTTCTTTGGCATTTTACGTAACTGCACATCTTGTTGGTGAACTAAAAGGGTTTTAGAGAAATTTTTAGCAATATACATTTTTTTGGAGAGCGAGTTTGAATTTTTTAATTCACATTTTTGAAAATGCTTTTCCTTCCGTGTTTTCATTTACATATTTTTAGTTTCAGAGCTTCATTCACGATAACTTACATTGTATAATCCTTATCTTCACAATGATTACTTTTTTAAGTAATGGATTTTTGTTTTTTTTTTTGCTCGTTTATATAGGTTGCCCAAAACACGAAAATTCGTGACACAGGTACAATTAAAAATTGTACATTACATAGTACCATATGGTAATTGTACGCCGTTTTGCTAATACACAATAAATCCTACGTGGCAAAATGGCCTCATAATCACTTAGGGAAATCGTAGATTGTTGACATTTCCTCAGTACGTGGGAACGCAACTACTTAACTACTAAGAATGCCCACTAAAACTTTTAATAACCCCCACGTAGTCTCCCCCCCCCATTGACAACACTTTAACGCAACTAATGACGCTAAATTCAAATCTTGCAGGAATTTCGGGGCACCTTATGTTACAATTAGTTTTTCTTAATATTCGATTTAGTTTAAAGCCACTCTTTCTGCAACATTCTCTCAAATGAAATATCTTTGAGTTTAAAGAAGAGAGATTAATTAATGTGAAAAACTCTATCCAAAAGTAAACATGCCTTTTGTGTTTCTAATATAAGCTACCTTTTAAATTTAAGAGGTTCTCTCCAATAATAGAAAGGCTTCATTCTTGGAATTTTATGACTGATTTATTTGTATCGTACATTGCAATCACTAAAGGTTCGTTTTACTTTTATAAAATGAATGAAATTCTATCGTGTCGTCGCTGTTCAACGGTGTGAACTTTAAAACAGGGGGAAAAAATTGTTTTGGCTAGAGATCTCAACCGCATCAATTCTTGGATAGAGAACAAAAGATGGTCGTAAAAAGAATTTTTAATCGGACCAAAAATAAAAAAAATAATGCATGTGTTTTGCTTACCTAAGTTGATCTTGGGTAAAATGCATTGATTCTTTTCTCTGTTTTAAGCTTCAGTAATTCTAAAATCAAAGATTTTCATTGGGTGGTCTATTATAATAGAGAGTACTATTTTTTTTAAAGGAGAGATGCTGCTTTTTTTGTTTTATTTCTGTGTGTTTTTTGCTCCTCTAAATATTTTAATCTTTTTTTTCACACGCATTTTCAGACAGTTAAGAAATCATTACGTTCTTTGTCTTTTACTCAGTTTAAGGACAGAAGTTTTTGTGAAAGAGAATAAAAGGAATATTGGATCACGTTTTTAATCAAACAAGAAAACATATTTTTTAATACAGTGATATAAATGCAGCTTAACAGTGAATCATTATAAAATTTTTAGGAAAAATTAATGCAATATAAATTTATTAGTTTTTTTTGATAAATAAACTCTAATTGTGTATGTGGTTCTAGAATTTTTCTCTATGGAAATATTATCGATTGCAAAAAGTTTTAGTTGTTATTTTATGTTGAATACACCTTTTCCCACGAAAAATAATTTCATAATATAAAAAGAAATGTAAATTAGGTCCTTCTTTCTCACAACTATTGCAAATTCCTTAAAAATTTCATTTTATCATTCGATTTATTTCAGACAGCCGATAATTACTGAAAGATGTCTTAACTATTGTTACTAAAAGAAAAACACAATAAAAACTTTAGCTCACAGAATATATGTAATCGAAAGAAATTTAACTTTAAAATAAATGTATAATAAATATAAGAGAACAATATCGTACTGAAGGAACATGATAATGATTGGTTTAATTACATCGGAATTTTTTTAAAAAGAAATATTATGTACTTAACAATTGAGGTTGCTGTTTCTTATAGCAGTAAAAATATTTAGAACATTTTTACTTTTACCGCCTACTAACTTCTATTTCTATTAAAACTATTATATTAAATGTAAAATACTAAAATTTATTATATAATCGCACACACCACACACTATATATATATATATATATTCATACAAGAGGAAGTGATAACTAGAAGAACTCTCTTTTATTTAACTAAATGGCTTGCAGATTCTACAGTATGGTACTCTTGAAATTATACAATAATTTAGCAGAAGTAAAATATGCGAACTGCAACTGAAATTTTTAAAGTAAAATAATTTCCAGAGTCTGAATTGACGAATTCTAAAATAAACTAGCGTAAACCTACGATGATGCTTGATGGGTATCTCTGTTCGGGGAAAATAGCTTTATTTATATTACCAACTTCTCATCTCGTTCTGATCCCAAGAACAGTGTTATAAGCTAAACTAGAAAAAGGAGTTGATTTCAGCATTCGGTACAAGTGTCACCAACGTGTCATTTACGCAAGGAATAGTTCTGGGATGAAAGCTGCATGGCATTTAAAAGTTGATGTCCAATTTATAATTCTTTATGAGCAAGACATGTATTAAATTTAATTAATAACAAGTATTTAAAATTCTCTTTCGAAAACGTTATTCGAATTGATGGCCCAATAGTCTTATAAGACCGTATAGAATATTTAATCTACTTCTGCATTGAGATGGATCTAACCAAAGTCTTCAATTACAAAGGTATTGAAACTCGGAAGATAGACAAATTATACAAAGTATTTATGTCTGGCTGCATATTTAAAAAGAGCATACTAATTGAAATTTTCAACATTGATTTATAAAAACTGACTTGGCTCACAAAAATTCTCAAAAACGAAAAATAAAAATATACCCAAAAATTTAAGACTTAATTAAAAATAAATTAACTTAACACATTTATGTTTGTAAGCAAATCTGGGTACACATGTAAGTAATATTTATGAGTTCTAAATTTAAAAAAAAGACAAACTATTTTTATTTATTCATGCGCATAATATCAAACATAATACATCTAGTCGTAATTGGAGTCAGTACTATATTCATAAGCCGACTTTTGTAGTAAGGATTCCACAGTAATGATCCTCCAAATCTTTAAATACAATGGAAAAATATGTGCTCTTATTGTTTAACATTTATTGTGTTATATAATAATTCTATAATTTTTCTCTTCTTTAGATAAACTCCCATTATTCCACGAATGTTCTGGTCAAATTACTGCTCATTCTTACCAGTGGTTCTTTATTTATAATCTTTCGAAAATATGGAACTGTACTGGTATCATCTACATAAGCAAGTAACAGCCTCCTGACACAGGTGATCATTTTTGTCTAGTGGTATGTTACGTGCTTACGAATCCATTGGCCACGGATTCTGACCTTTAGATCAGCTTCACCTCAGAACTATAATTATTATCAACCTGCATATAGAACGTGAGGTACATAGCGTCATCCCCCCCCCCTGATTTGGTAAAACTCGTACATAAACGTTATCAAACAAATTTGTGAAGTTGCTTGCATCTCAGCTTGCTCATCTCAGGCAGTGCCGTAACATACACCCCCGCAACGCGGGGGAGGTGCAAGACTCTAGAGGGCCCAAAGGTTATGGTTTTGCAATCCTTTGTAAGCTCCAGCTTCTGGCCCGAAACCATTTGCAGAAGGGTTCTAATATTCTTTGTTACGTCACTGATCCCAGGTATTAGTTATTCATTCGACAAAGTGAAAATTGGGGTTTTCCTTCCAAAATTGCGGAGAAGGTAGTACAGATCTTAGGGACGCATCAGTTCTTTTTTAATTCCTAAATAGACGGAACTTTAATTCCCCCCACCCCCCTTAATTTCATATACATATGGAAATCTTTCTTCGTTGTACTTAATGCATTTAACAAGAATGTCGGGAAAAAAATTAAAGATTACTATGAAAAAAATAAGATTAACTGAATTCTTCTAAATACCATGGAAAAATATGTGCTCTTATTGTTTAACATTTATTGTTTATATAATAATTCTATATTTTTTTTCTCTTCTTTAGATAAACTCCCATTATTCCACGAATGTTCTGGTCAAATTACTGCTCATTCTTACCAGTGGTTCTTTATTTATAATCTTTCGAAAATATGGAACTGTACTGGTATCATCTACATAAGCAAGTAACAGCCTCCTGACACAGGTGATCATTTTTGTCTAGTGGTATGTTACGTGCTTACGAATCCATTGGCCACGGATTCTGACCTTTAGATCAGCTTCACCTCAGAACTATAATTATTATCAACCTGCATATAGAACGTGAGGTACATAGCGTCATCCCCCCCCCCCCCTGATTTGGTAAAACTCGTACATAAACGTTATCAAACAAATTTGTGAAGTTGCTTGCATCTCAGCTTGCTCATCTCAGGCAGTGCCGTAACATACACCCCGCAACGCGGGGAGGTGCAAGACTCTAGAGGCCAAAGTTATGGTTTTGCAATCCTTTGTAAGCTCCAGCTTCTGGCCCGAAACCATTTGCAGAAGGGTTCTAATATTCTTTGTTACGTCACTGATCCCAGGTATTAGTTATTCATTCGACACAGTGAAAATTGGGGTTTTCCTTCCAAAATTGCGGAGAAGGTAGTACAGATCTTAGGGACGCATCAGTTCTTTTTTAAATTCCTAAATAGACGGAACTTTAATTCCCCCCACCCCCCTTAATTTCATATACATATGGAAATCTTTCTTCGTTGTACTTAATGCATTTAACAAGAATGCTCGGGGAAAAAATTAAAGATTACTATGAAAAAAAATAAGTTCACTGATAAATAAAAAATACTTTTCGATGAATCTATATTTTTTAACTTTATCAAAATCATAAGTAATGCTACTGAGCATTAGATTGAAACGAAATCCCCCCCCCCAAATTTCGAAATCTATATGCGGAGATGTTCTCTGGTATATAGATGAAGTGAAAAATAAAATAAGAGAAATTAATTTTTATGTTAAGTACTGCAATATAGGGAATGAAGTTTAGGTATTTGGTGAAAAATCAACAAAATTTGGTAAAAATCGCTCTGATTTCTTATGGTAGAAAATCAAAGCAATTTTTTTTTTCGTTAAAGAAAAACAAAGTATTTTAGTACTTTAGGGCATCTATACTAAATCTTTATACGAGAAAATACATCAAGTATATTTAACAGCTTCTTAAGAATTGAATTTCTTAAAAAAACCTGCTGTCGAAATAGCAGTGCATGATAAGGCGGAAGACGGAAAAAAGCTTGGATCAGATTGACTCGAAGGTGCGGGGAGAGAGAGAGAGCTTTGATTAAAAACGATATGTTGCAATGTACATTGGACACTGCTCCGTACTCACTAATTAATAATCTCATTTATAGTGAAGAAAAATAATTTTATCTTGATTCTAAAATCATCTAACCAAAATTAAGTCTTTTTCCATTTTTTCGAAAATTCAAGCGATTTATGGCAGTACTAAATTTAAAAATTATTTTTTAAAATTATTTTCTATAATTATTATACCATAGAACATATTTTCTGCGTAGATAAGTTTCAATTAAATATATTTTTATCTCTCTATATAACCACGATCTCCCCTACTGAGCATATTGTTGTTTATGTTTATAATATGCAATGTAAATAATGTAGCAACATATACAAAGGACAGATACAAATGCACAATGCACTATACAGGGTGTTTCATAAATGATGGGAGTAACTTTAAGGGGTGATAGTACACATCAAGACGAGTAATAGTAAATAGGAAACCAAGTGTCCCAAACGTCTTCCGAAGGAGAAAGGCGCCATCAAAGTTTAGGGTCCTAAATTTCAAATGATGATAAAAAACGGGAAAATGGATCGATTCATTTGCGGTTTTCACTAAAATCATTCTTTAAATTAGTATTTTCATTAAAAAAAGTTTTAAAGACAAAGTTAAAAAAATGCCGTTAGAGGGCGCTCTAGACTTTGGAGTACCGAACAACTACCTTTTACCAGTATTTTTTTTATTTTGTTAAATGTTTACAAAAGCTTAGATTTTAACTTGAATTTTGAGCGCAAAATTGAAACCATCGGGAGCGGTTAAGTGGCGCAAATGTAACCGCGTTTAGGGAGGAAAAATTGAAATGCTCGTATGTAATGATCAAAATAAAAAACGATAAAGCAAACTTTAAGAGGCGATAGTACAACACCAAAACAAGTAACATTCATCAAAGAAATCATACTCGTAATTTTAACCCGAAGGTGATAGAGGGCGCTGAAACAGATTTCGTTTTAAGAGACAAAAAGGAAACAAAGAACATTTACGTTATAAAAAAAAGTTTAATTAGAAATGATTACAATATCTGTTCGAAACACTGACCATTAGAGGCGATGCATGCGGTACAACGGCGAAGAAGGGATTCACGAACCCTCTGAAACACGCCAGGAGTATCGCGCACCTCTCCTGCAGCTGCCGAAAGTCTGGCGACGAGTTCTTCTGCAGTTTCGATAGGAGTCTCATACATAAGACTCTTCAAGTGTCCCCACAAAAAGAAATCCAGGCATGAAAGATCGGGCGATCGCGCTGGCCAAGGGACAGGACCACTTCGCCCAATCCATTGATTTGGAAAGGTTGCGTTTAGATAATTTCGCACCTCTGGCGCAAAATGAGCTGGTGCTCCATCCTGCTGGAACCACATTACTCGCCGGATACGAGGGGGAACATCTGTTATCATTTCCGGCAGCACCTGTTGCAGAAAGGTAAGATATTTTTTTCCATCCAGGCGTTCTGGCAGAAGATAAGGTCCAAGTAGATGGTCACCAATTATTCCTGCCCAAACATTTATGGAAAATCGTCGCTGATATGCATGTGTAGAAGACGCATGTGGATTTACATCTGCCCATTGGTGGGAATTGTGGGTGTTAAATGTACATTTGAAAAAAATTATTTTAGGATCCGAATTTTTATGGTCATTAAGTTTTTCCAACCACGCGCCATGATCTCAAGTAAATAAACTGATTCGAACCCAACCTTTGTGCGAGTTTCGAGATTTGTAGTTGGCAACGGCTACAATGTAAATTTAACTAACTTGGCTCGTGGAAGTATTTAAGGAGACAGAGGTTGGTTGAGAAAAGATCGTCGGTTTCGGACGAGGTGATTTTGCTCTTCGATTGGGGCATATGAGATGTGCAACTGGTTTGTTGCTCAGTATTTTTTAAGATGGTTCGAATCAGTTAAACCAAAGTTTGGTAATATTATATTTTGATGATTATATTTTTTTTTAACTTAATGTTTTTAATTGCTTCAGTGGCGAGAAGTTTCACTTGAATTATTTAAAGAATAAAAATGTTTTTAACGAAACTGCTTGATTACTATGCCTCCTCGACATTAAATTTCGCTGCTAAGCTTTGCTTACGTTAATTCATCATGAAGAATTATATCATAGTGGTTATGGGCCCAGGCCACGCTCTATGTCGAGGCAGGTTAAGCAGTTGAACCAGAACATGAACTTTGTCCATTTAAATATTGTTCCAGTATAGAATTATTTCTGAAGAACTTCAGTTGCTGGTATATTAAATAGAGTATTGAATATGGAAGTGAACAATTGGATTCCTGTGTTAACCCAAAGTAATTGGAACACATGGAAACATGATATGCAAGTAATCTTAATGCATTATGGTTGCTGGCAATTTATTATACAGACCAAGCCGGAGGAACCTGATGAAGGGGCAACCTACAAGGAAAAGTGTGACTTCCAACTACGGAAAGATCGATGCTATACGCTGATTTACACTAGCATCAGTTCAGATCTGAAGAATCTGATAATAGACACAACTGATGGAGTAGTGGCATGGAAAATATTAAAGGATCACTTTGAACCAGTTACAAGAGCCAGGGTTATCCAGCTTTTGGATAAAATCTTCGGAACAAGATACCAACCAGGGGAAGATGTCGGAATCTTCATATCTCGAGTAAAAACGGCGGCAACCAGGCTGCAAGAGGCGGGTCATAAATTGGACGACTTTTACATAGGGTTTCAATTAATAAGGTGGCTTCCTCAGGAATTCCAGTCTACCGTACAACAAATTTACAGATGGAAAGAAGAGGACTTCACAGCTGTCAAAATTGAAGCGGAGCTGATATTGGAAGCCAATCGTCTTCAACTTGTGAAGCAAGACTTGGAGAAAACGGAGACCGTTTGCTTCAGCAATTTCCTATCAAAGAAGAAGTTGAGCAAAGTTCCTAGAAATGTAAATACAGTTCCTGGTGGTACGACTGCAACTCCTGCAGATCCAAGTGGTAAAACAGAATATCAGAAAAAGGACGGTAAGGTATTTAACTGTAAAACTACCAAACATTTAAAACGGTCTAGTAAGATGATAGGTCCTTGTTATTTATGTAATAAATATGGGCATCTTAAAGTAAATTGTAAAGAGAAAAAGTCTCGAGAAAAGCCTCCTTCAACTGCAAGTGAAACTTATAACACAGAGTTTAATATAAATTTAAGATTTTGTGAAGCTGAATGTAGTATTATAGAATTAAATAAGCACCTTGTTACTAATTGTAACTTATTTGAGGAAAACTCTGATAAAGGTGTTTGGGTAATAGATACGGCTGCCACGAGTCATTTTTGTAATGACAAGAGTTTATTTTTAGATTTTAGACCAATATCTAACATGAAAATGTCGTTAGCAACGGAGGATAAAAGTTGTCCAATAGAGGGAATCGGTAAACTTAAATTTTTGGTAAAATATAAGGATAGTTTTCATGAAATAACTTTTTCAGATGTTTTATTTAGTCCCAAGTTAAGAAGAAATTTGATATCCGGTTCCAGATTAGAAAGTAAAGGTGCGCATTTTGTGGGTAGCAAGGGTAAAATTAACGTTTTCAATAAAGACTGGCTAAAGTTGTTCTCGGCGACACGCCACGAAAATTTGTATTTTTTTAAGCCTGACCATTATATTTTACCCAAGAGTACAGAAATAAATTCAGTTGTTAATGCAACTGACAAAACAAAATGCGGATCAATTGAAATATGGCATCAACGCTTTTGCCATATTAATAACGATTACTTGATAAAAACTAGTAAAAATGATAGTGTAAGAGGTCTCCCACGTTTAGCTGATAATAAGTCGCCTTGTATTCCATGTAAATTAGCCAAGTCCAAGAGAGTTTCCTTTAAAAAGACGGGGGCCGTAAGATCAAAACGTCCACTGGAATTGTTGCATATGGATCTTTGTGGTCCAATGCCAACTGAAAGTCAAGGCGGTAATAAATATTTCTTGAGTATAATTGACGATTACTCGAGAAAAGTGACTGTATTTCCCATTAAGAAAAAGTCGGACGTATTTCATACGTTTATAAGATTTCAGAAACGAGCAGAACGTTTTCTAAATAGAAAATTAATAGCAGTTAAAACTGATGGCGGACTAGAATTTTGTAATAAAGATATGGATACTTTTTTGGCAGAACTGGGTATAAAGCACGAGGTAACAAATCCATATACGCCGGAAATGAATGGGGTAGCGGAGAGATACAATTTAACCGCTGTAGATGGCATTAAAGCATTGCTTAAGTCGAGTGAAGTTCCACACAAGTTTTGGGGAGAAGCATTACTTTGCTTCACTTATGCGTGGAATAGAATTTGTCACAAAGACAGTGAGAAAACCCCTTTCGAAAAATATTCAGGTAGAAAACCATCAATATTGCATCTAAAACCTTTTGGATGTTTGGCATATGCTGGCGTTCCAAAACAGATTAGAAAGAAATTCGATATGCGTGCAAAAATAGGAATTATGATGGGCTATGCACAGCGTACTAAGGGTTATAGGATATGGTTAATAGAAGAAAATAAATTAGTCGAGACTATTAATGTAAGATTCGATGAATATAGGAAAGGAATTGATTTTAAACCGAAAACTAATGGTTATCCCAGACTTGATTTAAACTTTCCTGATTATGATGATGAGGAGGACGATTTTGATACTGTAAGAGATTCGTTAGCGAGTCGTTTAGTTTCAAAGACAAGTACAGAAACTCCCACAACATCATTTGAAAAACCAGATTTATCTTCTGATAATCGTAGCTTAATCCCATGTTCAGAGGTTAAGTGGATTAGAAATATAGGTAGGGAAGTAACTGGATCCAACGTATATTATGGTATCGAAGGGACAGCAACCCGTTTGAGATCTTTTAACGAGATAGAACGATACTGTAATAAGAATAACATTCATTATGACCCGAGTTTGTTTGATTTTAGAAAGGAAGATACTGAATCCCAGGAAGTTAATATGGTTGAAGTAGATATTCCTAACTGTTATAAACAGGCAATAAGATCCAGGGAAGCATCTAAATGGCATGATGCAATGGATAGGGAGATAAACATAATGAAGGAACGCAAGGTTTGGGATTTGGTTGATCCTCCAGACAACATAAAAATTTTAGGAAACCGTTGGGTTTATACTGTAAAACGTCATGAAAATAATAAAATAGTTAGATACAAAGCTCGCTTAGTTGCGCAAGGTAACACACAATTAAAAGGCGAATCATTTGACGAGGTATTTAGTCCAGTTGTTAACTTTATTATTGTAAGATTATTTTTCACTATCTGTGTATGTTTGTGGAAATGGATGCATGTTCAAGTAGATATCACTAATGCCTATTTATATGCTAATTTAGATACCGTTATCTTTATGAAGCAACCAACTGGATATGAAACTGATACTAACAAAGTGTGTAAGTTAAATAAGGCAATATATGGTCTTCACCAGAGTGGCCGACAGTGGTTTTTGGAATTAGAAAATAAATTAATTAAATTGAAATTTAAGAAATTAGAGTGGGTTAATTGTGTATATATGTTTGAAAATAATGTAATTCTATTATTTTATGTAGATGACATCATAATATTTGGTAGAGAAACTGAAAACGTAAATTTTGTAATAAAATTATTACAGAAAAATTTTGATTTAAAGATTCTGGGTAAAACAAAGAAATTATTAGGAATAGAATTTGAAGAACAAGATGATGGTCTCTTTATACATCAAAAATCTTACATTCAGAAATTATGTAAAATTTATGAAAAATATAAATATCCTGTAAGTTCATTGCCTATATCAAAAGGTCAAATTCTTTCCAAATTAGATTCGCCCAAAACTAGCGAAGAAATTTTAACGTTTCCTTATAGAAATTTAATAGGATCCTTGTCATTTATTGCTATACGCACAAGACCTGATATTATGTATGCAGTGAATGTACTATCCCAATTCCAATCAAACCCAGGAATAAAACATTGGAATTGTTTATTGAGATTATTAGGTTATTTAAAATACACTCAAAGATATAAATTGGAACTTTCAAAAGTTAAATCACTAAAATTAAGATGTTACTCAGACTCAGATTTTGCTACAAATAGGGATGACCGAGTGTCGATGGGAGGATTCATAACTTTCATTGACGAAACTCCAATTTCCTGGCGAAATTTCAAGCAAAAATCCGTTAGTCTGTCTACTATGGAAGCGGAGTATGTTAGTTTAACGGAAGCAGCAAAGGAATTTATTTGGTTAAAGAATATAATTAATGATAAAAGTTTGAATTTGGAATTATGTGAAAATGTAATATTCTGTGACAATCAAGCTGCTATAAGTTTTTCCAGTTCACCAGTAGAAAATTATAGAACGAAACATATCGATGTTCGTTACCATTTCTTAAGGAATTTAATAAAAGACAAGGTTTTTCAAATTAAATATGTTAGTACCAAAAGTAATTTGGCAGATATTTTTACTAAACCCATGATAAAGGAAAAATTAATAGAATTTTGTAGAAAACTATTTTCTATTTAAGAGAATGGAACTTTGTTTATTTAGATCAAAATATTTGTCTCTTGCAATAAAGATATTGTGAATAAAGTATTGTATGCAACATATTTTTATAAAATGAAATTATATTACTGATTTGTAAGAGATAATGGTGCGGAGGTTGGAAAAAGGGGGCCGATTGTTAGACATTTGAAAAAAATTATTTTAGGATCCGAATTTTTATGGTCATTAAGTTTTTCCAACCACGCGCCATGATCTCAAGTAAATAAACTGATTCGAACCCAACCTTTGTGCGAGTTTCGAGATTTGTAGTTGGCAACGGCTACAATGTAAATTTAACTAACTTGGCTCGTGGAAGTATTTAAGGAGACAGAGGTTGGTTGAGAAAAGATCGTCGGTTTCGGACGAGGTGATTTTGCTCTTCGATTGGGGGCATATGAGATGTGCAACTGGTTTGTTGCTCAGTATTTTTTAAGATGGTTCGAATCAGTTAAACCAAAGTTTGGTAATATTATATTTTGATGATTATATTTTTTTTAACTTAATGTTTTTAATTGCTTCAGTGGCGAGAAGTTTCCCTTGAATTATTGAAAGAATAAAAAATGTTTTTAACGAAACTGCTTTATTACTATGCCTCCTCGACATTAAATTTCGCTGCTAAGCTTTGCTTACGTTAATTCATCATGAAGAATTATATCAGTACCGTCACGTGTAAATGTACATTCATCTGTAAAAAGCACAGTTGCACCAAAATCGGGATTTAGGGTGTGCTTCTGCAGATACCAGCGAGCAAAATCCATTCGACGAGGAAAATCCCTTTCAGTCAGTTCCTGGACTCGTTGGACATGAAAAGGATGCATACTTTCATCCTTTAGTACTCGCCATGTCGTGGAGGGTGATACTTCAATTTGACTAGCCACTGCTCGCGTGCTTGTATTTGGATGATCAGTCACCATATCCAGAATTTTTTCTTCCACGGCTACCGTTCTGTTAGACTTCGCACAGCCTGCATTTGAACGTGCACCAAAAAAGGATCCTGTCTCACACAACTGTCTGTGCAAGCGCACAAATGTTTTATCATTGGGCAACCGCCTGTTGGGAAACTTTTTTCCGTATAATCGTCGCGCCTCTGCACTATTCCCATTTGCAGTTCCGTAGATGAAGTGCATATCAGCCTTTTCTTGATTAGTGAAGGGCAACATCTTTCGTTACGTTTGTTCCGTGATTTACACTTGCACACTCGGGTCAATGGCTTTTATCTTAATAACAATTTGCATATGCGTTCTTCTTCTTCCCCATATCACAATTTCATGTTCTTCTTCCAGAATCTTGCAGCTAAAACGCTTGCATGGATAAAATTTGAAGATGCTCCAGCACGTTTGCGTTTGAATTCAAATCATGCATTTTCTAATCGAAGTTGATTGTTTTTATGTTGTACTATCGCCTCTTAAAGTTTGCTTTATCGTTTTTTATTTTGATCATTACATACGAGCATTTCAATTTTTCCTCCCTAAACGCGGTTACATTTGCGCCACTTAACCGCTCCCGATGGTTTCAATTTTGCGCTCAAAATTCAAGTTAAAATCTAAGCTTTTGTAAACATTTAACAAAATAAAAAAAAATACTGGTAAAAGGTAGTTGTTCGGTACTCCAAAGTCTAGAGCGCCCTCTAACGGCATTTTTTTAACTTTGTCTTTAAAACTTTTTTTAATGAAAATACTAATTTAAAGAATGATTTTAGTGAAAACCGCAAATGAATCGATCCATTTTCCCGTTTTTTATCATCATTTGAAATTTAGGACCCTAAACTTTGATGGCTCCTTTCTCCTTCGGAAGACGTTTGGGACACTTGGTTTCCTATTTACTATTACTCGTCTTGATGTGTACTATCACCTCTTAAAGTTACTCCCATCATTTATGAAACACCCTGTATATACTCATGTCTAAAATTAAGGTTAAAACATAAAATCTGGGAAATATGATGGACTATTTACTGTGTTGTCACGAAATTTGGCACAGAGACGTATTACAGTATGAGAAAGAATATAGTACACAGTAACACAAAATTTTTAAACTATGAATAAGATACAGGATATATCTAAAAGTGTGAAATCATGAATCAGAGAATTCGTTAAAATTCGTCAAAAGTCTGTCTTATTTGAAGTGTGCCCACCTTGCACCGGTATACAAGCTTCATAACAAGCTGTCATACTCTTTATGAGGGTGTTAATAAATATTTGTGGCAACAAAACCCATTCTTCTAAAAGTACAAATTTTGACTTCTAGGGTCTCCTGGAAGGGGGCTACTCTGAGAAATGGCTTTTTCTAGACCATTCCAAGTATGTTCAAGAGGATTTTGATCCGGTGAAATCAAGGTCAATCCATATGGCGAATAGTCCCTCCCAAATGAAATTCATCACATTCCGTGTGGGTTCTCCTTTTTGTCCATAAAAATGTAGTCTGGGCCCATAGCCCCCAGAAGAAAACATATAGGCTTCCAGGATTTCATCCATATAGCGCTGTGAGTTGACAACACTCGCATCGAAAACGTACAGGGGTATACGTCTTCCTAACATTATGCTGCCACACACAAGGATTCCTTTTCCACGAAATCTGTCGATTTTTGTTATGTAGTAGGGATGAAAGCAAGCTACACTTTTCCTCCAGATGATAACTCGACGAAAATCACTTTGTCTGCTGCATTTCAACTCATCGCTGAAAAGAACACGTCCTCGTCCTTGTGGTGTCCACGACTGATGTTTTCAGCTCCACAAATATTCTGTCTTTCCTGTTGGATGCACTCAAAGGGACATACACGACTTGACGGCGAGCATAAAGACAGTCTCTGCAAGACTGCTGTAGAGACTGTCCTTTATGCCCGCATTCTTCGTCCAGACACTGCAGCAAGGTCACGAGCAAGCTGAGGAGCCGTTGTCCACCGATGTCGTCATGCGCTTGAAGCCAAGTAGCGATCCTGTGTAGATGTTGATTGTCTGTTGCGATCTTGGCTGACCTTCCTGGTGATAGTACCACTTGTTTGGAGCTGATTCCACAGCCGGGAGACCACTTTTGGGTCACTTGTAACGATCGATCCCCCTCCGCTTGAGACTCGCCAGCTTCAAGCCTTCCAACGGCTCTCCAGCTCAAGGAATCGTCTAAACGATTATGAGAAGTCATCCTCACTGCTAACAGGCTAACTTGTTTGTTGAATGCCATATTCACAAAACTACAGGAAAAAATATCATATACTTAAACGGTCTCAATCCCATAATTCTGCAAAAACAAACGGTAAACATCATCTATTCCTAAACTGAAGGTTGATATTGTACTACGCGTTCTTCAAAATATATGAAATACAAATTCTAAAAGTTTTTCTTTTGATAATTTAAAATTATGACGAAAAACATGTTTGTGATCTTAATTTTGGACATGAGAGTTTTTTTTACACAAAATTTTTGCACATTTTGAGTAATTAATGAAAAAAGACTAATTATGTGCTCTTTCAATTCAAAAAATTTTTGATAGCACTTGAAATATATTTTCGTATATTATCAACACCTTATTTTAAGCGGTAGTTTTAACGGTTTTAAAGACGAACACACACACACAGAAATATGTACACGAAATTAACAAAATAAATAAATAACAGGTAAAAAGGGATACAACATAGTTACTATGAGCCATATCATTTAAGTGTAGCAAACTAATTTTCGAAACTCTCTAATATTTCTTTTTATATATTTTCTAGTTATTATCGTATTTCCTTCATTTTTTTTACTATCACTAATGTATGTATTTTTCATTACCGAAATAAAGACAATTACTAATTCTATAAGGCAACTCTTCCACTTAATATCATAAGCTTTTAATTTAACCATAATTCTGAAATGGTATGGAAAAGTGATAAGAAAAATAGTATAGAATCAATTTATCTCTAGATATCTTAATAACACTACTTTAATGTAAGAATGAAAAAAAAAAAACTTTCACATGGCCAAATATGAGCATTGCAATATTGACGAATCAATATCATACTTTTCAATATGCTTATTAATGATAATATTTAATGTTTATACCTTACGCTTCAGAACTTCTTAAAAAGAAATAAAATCTTATATGTGAATGTTTTAATATAGAAATACAAGTGCCAAATTGACGTTTTATAACTCTGATAAAAAAAATAATATTACACAACAACAACAAAATTTTTTGCAAATTCCTTATTTTCATTAAAGTATTTCTTTATCGAAGGAAACAATTGTTAGTGTTAGTGAATATTAACATCGCACTGTTCAGCTACACGAGGGGTTTGGCGACGGACCTCTTCATTTTGAACCGTGGTCAAGTGACGAGGACGACACCGGAGCTGGCACCCCCTCACCTAACTACCACACCAATTGGAGCACATTTGAGCTCTCGACAGATTTAACGTGCATCGCTTCCCTACACAGCGGGTCCTTAGTGGTACTCATGACATGCTTGCCATGATCCGATACCTTGACCACTTGGCTACCGCGGCCATCAAAGGAAACAAGCTTTTGTGTTCAAAGTTTTTTTTTCAAGTTTATGCAGATCAGTTTTATACCATTCCTCTTCCTAGATTTTAATTATAAATGTTAAAAGAAAATATCTATCATGGTCGATGAACGTTGAAGTTTTCAACCATAGTCAAGTCACGAGAACGACACTTGATCTGACACATTGTTCTCTAAACTTCCACACGACGTGAACGTGAGAACATTGAGCCTCAACAGATTACATCAGACAGCATCAACTCTTCTGTATGACAGATCCCGATGCTACCGAAGACCCACCGTATAGATGAGTTGAATCATGCTTAATCTGTCGAGGTTGAAAGTCCTTACGTTGGAGTGGCGTGGTATGGAAATTCAAATGCCGTTCTCGTCACTTGACCAAGATTTATAATTATGATGTCCATTGTCGATAGCCCTTGAGTAGCTTCAAAAAGTGCGATGTTAAGAAACAATTACCCATCTAAAATTAAACTTTTATTGAGCTGAAGCTATTGATTTTTTATTTGAGCATTGCCTTAATGCTTTTTTTCTTGTCAATTATGTTAAACTTGGCGAAATATAGTTACTAAAATGTCTGTATATGCCTCTAAGAGGTTTTCCATCAGAAAAGTTCAAGAGAATCAATGTCACTTTATAAGAAAACATCCGAATGTTGTTATACCTTTCTTAAACGATATTCAGAAAAAAAATTCTTTTGTTCAGATCATGCCAATAAACTTTTCTCCGCCAAAACTATCTAACTTTCATTATTTACAAATAAAATTATTAAACTATATCTATTTCTCATCTCGAATAATCCCTTTCCGTACTAATTCTAAATATTAAGTTCTATTTTTGATCGTTAACAACTTTTCTAGGTATTCGAAATTAATAGGTTAGATATAAAATATTTTAAATGACTTTTTTTACTAACTTTGAATCGATTTTTTTCTTAAAATCCTTTCCATAGAAGTTAAGTGTTTTGTTTCTATTTATTTAAAAATCCTAATATTTTCTACTAGTCTTACACACATAGTATAAACAATTTAAGAAACGCTTCTGATTCTTATATTTTATAACAGTGATCTTCAAACTGTGTTCCACAGAACCCTGGGGTTCCACGAGGCATACTCAAGGGTTCCACGCGCGAGTCACAATAAGAAAATAGAAAAGAAACTTATAAATGTGTATTCAAAATGGATTCACGTTCTCTATGAAGTTTATATGCTCACAAGAATTTAAAGCTCACCTATCATTAAAAAACTGAAAAATTTATTTATACATTACTTTATTTTGCACAGTACTTTTTAAACTTTATTATAATATAATAAAAGAATATTAAAACGTTTTATCTTTATATATATGGAAGAAATTTATATAAAATATAGAACATAACAGGAAATACTTAATAAAAAAATGAAGATCAAATCTAATGAAATACAAATAAGAACCTAGCGAGTCAAAACGCAATTTCCGACTTAGGACCGAATAAGTGGGGTTAAGCTAGTTTGAAGGCGCCAACCTTCCCCCTTTGCAACTCGGAAGGAAAGACCAAAATAAAATAAATAGAAATTTAAAGTATAAAAATTCTAAGTATAAAAAATTCAAAGTATAAAAAATCCAAAGTATAAAAAATCTCATAGAAATATGAAAGAACAATCGACTACTATTAAGCAAAAAATTCTCCCAAAATGTTTAAGCAGAAAAATATCAAAAGAATTACCCAATAAAAGGATTCTTCCAAAAAGATTTTCCAAAATTTCTGCTCACAGAGCTTATTCCAGGAGATCCAACTGTCTTGAAACCGATGGAAAGCTTTTATATGTTGTGATAAAAATCTAAATTGCACTTAAACGCATCCTTTATACCAGCTTGTAAGGAAGACGCCAAGAAAGATTACAATCAAATTTGGTAGGCTATAACTTGGTTGGTTGTCACAAATGTAGAAAATTGGTTGGTTGTCAAAATGTAGAAATTTGGTTTGTTTGCCAAAAATGTAGAAATTTTTCATTTTATAAGATTTTTAAGAAGGGTGTGGAAAAAATATAAACTGGTGTGAAGAGTGTTAAAACAGAATCTTCACAGCAAAACCACTAATATGCTGACTTTGAGATCTTATTGTTGTATGGTGGTTTTGAAATCAGAAATAGCAAGACGATTAATGTATTTATGATGAATATATGTTCTTAAGAAGTTAAAAGGATAGTCATAACCTACTAGATTGTGAATATTTTATTGTTTACTATCCAGGGTTCCACAAAATAATTTTATACTCGTTAGTACAACGTCTTGAAAAACTAAATAGTTTTCTAATGGAAAATGCACCTTTTTGTATTTGTGGAAAAAACACCTACAGTAAAGGAGAGGAACAACTTATCAACATATTCAATCTTAAAAACCTAAATTAAAGCAAGAACAGCTCCTCAATTTTATGTTGCAAATTCATGCTTAATGTACAGTATTTCTCACACAGCTATAAACATTTTAATGGCATTCAGAACAACGTGTATAAGTGAAAAATATTTCTCAATGTGAATGGTTACAAAAACAAATTATAGAAACAAATGAAATTCAGAATACGATTGCAATTAATCTAAATAAACCTAGACTTCGACAGTTTGTGTGAAAAAATGAAAACACATATTCCAGTTACTAAATATAATGCATGGGTAGGTGACTCTTGGAACACAGAATAATGTTATTGATGAGTAAATTTTATTAAGATTAAAATTTTTTAAATTTTAAATGCAATACTTTTTTTAATTGCATTTACATGATCTATTGTTGCTCTATATTTTAAATATTATTTTAAGATATATTCTTCTAAGTATGTGTGTGCATAATAGGTTTCAACGAAAATACTTTCCAGTTCTAGGGGTTCCACGAAAACACCTTCTCGTTCTAGGGGTTCCACAAAAACACCTTCTCGTTCTAGGGGTTCTACGAAAACACCTTCTCGTTCTAGGGGTTCCGTGAGTTGAAAAGGTTTGAAGACCACTGTTTTATAACAATGAGACTTACTACTACAAACCTGAAGCAATGACAGCCTTGAGAAACAAGGACGGTGTCGGGAAGTGGAGACTGTGCGTGTGGGGGGGGGCATGAAATTGTGACTATGATGAGAAGCGGTGGACTGTGATGAAAAGAAGTAACGAAAAAGTTGAAGTCATCATGCAGCTTTAGGGAGATTGACATTTTAAAATTAGACATATGATTGATTGAGTGTGTATTACAACATCGGACTTTAAAGTTACATGTGGGCTATTTTATGTATGCTCAAAGTAAAGTTTTCACAACAAATCCGAGATATCTGCAGAATTAGTAAATTATAGTTTACAAATAAAAAACACGCTTTTATGGTTAAACGAACTAAAAAGTAAAAAAAATAATTCTTATTATATGAATAATATGATTAACGAAAAAATTAATGTCATTGGAGTACGAGCGTGAAGTGTTCTATATCAATTGTTATAATTTCTTACTAGTTCTATTCCAAAATGCTGAGTTAATGTAAAAATGTAGTACAAAGCACCCCACGCACAAAGTCGGGAAATAATATAGTACTTTATTGAAAGGATATTTTCTATGCATGTCATTAAACTCAAAAGGTCAATAACCTTTGCCATCACCACCGGATCTGAACTTTTCTTGGCGAAAAGTTTGAAAGAGGGGAACAGTTGCGACGTTTTCACGTCATACAGCTGAAAAATAGGCTTCTTTTTGTGGATAAAATATAACACCATTCCTATGCACACTTGCTCCGTTAAATATTGGGGGTCTTGTCTTCTGACATCACCCCGGCAACCTATGGCCGGTAGTCGTAAATTCCGAGTGTAATTCGAGGTATTAGAAAGAAACCACCCCATCACAAGACCATGGAGTGGAGGGAAGTCTGTTGGAGAACACCAAAGAGAACGGCCGTGTAGCCTCCTCCCTCACAAATAACATATTCTGAACAAATGAACAATAAATGTTATAAAAACCTTCAATGTAAATTATATACTGTAATTAATAGCTGTGATGTAAATAAACCAATTATTTAATTTCCTAATTTTTTCAAACGTTATAAGAGACATCTTTTTGTGGATTCAGATGAGGTGATCCAAAATGCGACGAAGCTCTCTTTTGATACCCCCCTTTTCATTTTTGACGCCCAAAGCTGAGCAGGATTGCCAAATGTTTTTCTTTTCAAAGTAAACTATGGATTCTTCTCTCACATCCTGAAGCAAAACAGCTGTAGAGTCGATGAACTGTTAGTTATTGCTCCTCTTTTTCCTTCTCCGATACTCAGAGACAAAAAGATTCACCAGATGACATTTTCTTTCACAACGAACTATGGAAGGGACACACCTGTTTCGATGGCTGATGATTCTTTCATTCCCTCTAACATGTGGCTATGCTACATATGAAAAGAAAAGAGTGTCGGCTATTGTGAGGAAGAAATGTCAAGGATGGTATTCTCAATGTCAAAGTGACCGATCGATTTATAAGCCCTTGATAAGATTTACGATGTACGCCGACCAGAGGATCTCAGTCTAGACAGACTTTTGTCCCGTGAGAACTAATGGCGATTGGGAGCACGACGGAGGGTGTCGGGTGCAGACCCGAGTTCCTGCCAATCAGAAATGGTAGGGGCGTGAGAGAGGACTGCCCAGGGTCTTAAGGAGACGGTTCGAAAGGTGACCAGGGACTTTTTGGTGATAAATGCGAAAGGCTACTAGGCACCAGGAAGACCAGTGCTAGGAGGAGGGATGGGACTTGGATTCCTGCGAAAAAGACTACGGAGCAGCCAGACCATTTGTCAGCGACTTGGCTAAACATACGAAAGACTGCTAGGTAGCGGGAAGACCAGCGATCGGGACTTGAATTTTTTTCCAGCAAAAGGTTGCGAGGCAGCGAAAGATTGATTCTGGCGAGTTCCGTGATAATAGGGAGCTCATCTACTAAAGTTGTGAGAGATCTACTAGAAATTATTCACTATTCGCGGTGGAGTGTGGACATTACAATATCCAGTTGCAGACCCTTAAGAACGAGCCCAACAGACGACGATACCCAGTAAATGATGTGCAAAAGATATATCATACAGATCCAATAGACCAAGTGTAAATTTTGCGTTATTTGTAAATAAAAGGTAATATTTTTACTTAAGCTGTGTAATCCCTCTCGCTACCCAAGAATTAAGTAAACTATAGGGTAACGACATTACAAGGTTTGTTCTTGATGCAGACGACATTATCTTACACAAAAGGGATGGATGCAAAATATTTTCGTTGTTTCAAACTTGTGGCATGCCCAGATATACACTGGTGTCCAAAAACGCATAAATCGTAAAATGCGAAACACATGGAGTAAATATTCGTAAAATTATTCCAAATTTCTTGCGGATATTAATTGGGTTAAAAAGAAACATTGGGTTTATGCAAAATGTTTCAGTCGACTACGTCCTGCGCGAAACACCGGCTCATGTCGGAGCGCGGAGAAACCGATTCACGCAGCATAGGCAGTTCAGACAAGTTTCGTGCAACTACTGTGTGAAGGAACGTTGTTAACCATCAATCAAGGTGAATGATGGCACAAAGACGCCAATTGGACATGTTTACGAAAGGAAGAGTCGTTGGAATGCTGGAATCCTCACGATCCCAAGCCAAAGTGTCTCGAATTCTGAATGTGGACCAGTCTGTGATCTCAAGACTGTGGCAGAGGTTTCAAAGAACGGGAGATGTTACGCGACAACCAGTATCAGGGCGACCAAGAGTCATAACCCCTCGCCAAGACCGATATCTGGTAATAAGTGCGCGACGTCAGAGGGGCAGAGCACAGGGTTTGGCGCTCACAGTCGCCACAGGAATACGAATTTCGAGACAAACTGTTTACAGGAGACTCAATCATGCTGACCTGTATGCCAGAAGACCAGCAGTTTGTATTCCCCTCACGTATGCGCATAAACGCCCTCGTTTGAACTGGAGTTTGATATATCAACATAGGAGTGTGGGAGAGTGGGCCAATGTGATGTTCAGTGACGAGTCCCGGTTTAGTCTGAGTAGAGATTCTCGGCGGGTAACGATATGGAGAGAACGCGGAACACGTTTTGAACCAAGAAACATAACGGAAAGACATCATTTTCAATCAAGGGGAGTAATGGTATGGACAGGCATCATAAGGGATGGCCACACAGACCTCCATTTCTTTGACACGGGGTCTGTGACTGCTCAAATACACAGAAACGAAGTTCTTGAGCCTTATGTTCGCTTGTTTCGAGGTGCTGTCGGTCCTGATTTCATACTCATGGGTGATAATGCGCCATGTCACCAAGCGGTGCTGATTGATGACTTCCTTGAAACGGAAAACATCCAGCGCATGTCGTGGCCTGCGAACTGCCCTGATTTAAATCCTATCGAGCATGTACGGGATATGCTCGGGAGACAAATTACAGCCCTTTCGCACCCACCAAGCTCGGTTACAGAACTGAAGAGAGCTCTCCAAGAAGCTTGGAACCGTTTGAGTCCACAACTCATTCATCATCTCATAGCAAATATGGTAAATCGCTGTGCAGCGTGCCTGGCTGTCAGAGGTGACCACACGCCTTATTAAACTGCAGCATCAGAATTTTATTTAATGTTTTCTTTCATTTTTTTCTTTAAAGAGTGAATCCTTGCTATGCTCAGTTTTCTTTCAAACTGCTGCTTTGGATATTAAAATTAATTATTATCATTCTTTTGATTTGCTTCCTTATTTTATAACCATTTTACACTCAAATATCACGTTTCCCGCCATTCTGATTTGCAGTTCCTTCTTTATTCACATAATTATCAATCATGCTTAACTTATACCAGTGTATTTGTGAAAGTATTTACTATTCACATTCCAAAATCAATTTATCGTACCGTATTAAAAATAAATAAATAAATGTCTATAGAAATAAATTTTAGAAAAATTCAAATAATATTGTATATGCATCATTAAAAAACTTGCTCAAAAATAC
This sequence comes from Trichonephila clavata, assembly GCA_019973975.1. Taxonomy (NCBI): domain Eukaryota; kingdom Metazoa; phylum Arthropoda; class Arachnida; order Araneae; family Nephilidae; genus Trichonephila; species Trichonephila clavata. Next base: position 57,487 of record BMAO01037513.1, on the reverse strand, counting down.
ACTTTATGTATTATAAGTAATCTACAAACAATTTAAAGCAGAGATGGTCAACCCTTTTTGTAAGAATGCCACTAGATAATAAATTATTATGCGTGCCACGTCCAACTTTTCCAACAAATAAAAAGATATAAAATAGTGAAAAAATTTTGCTTATTGGCTTATTTGAATTTTATGCAAATAGAATATTTTATATGCAAGTCTAAGTAGTGAAAATTTAAAAATGATGTAATAAATACTTGGGTTTTATTGCTTAAAAACTTCTTACTTTATTTTTAGTAAACCTTTTCATGTTTTATATAAAAATGAGCAACTGTAAACATTTAATTCTAATTTATTACTAAACAGGTGAGTAATGGAGCTTTTAAATTTGTAGTTTTTTTTTTATCAAGTCATTATTATAAGATTAATTCTTAAAGATGCTAACAAAATTAGGTTGTTTTAGGTATATATCAGTTATTTTTGAGCAATATTATGATTTTAGTATGTTCGTAATTGTATATAACGTTTTATTGGTTCGGAACATAAGTTGATCTAAAACTACAACAAGATCTGACTGCCAAATAGTGTAAATTTGGAAAATTGGCTATGGGTTCAAATTTTACAAATTTAATATAATTTGAATCGAGTTCAAAAGAAAATCCTTATATTTTCATGGGGCTGTCGGTATAATTCCGATTTGCATTTCAGGTGGGTAGCAATTAACGCCTTGTAGAGAAATTGGAAAATGATTTATGAAAGAATCAGTATTTTTCTATCATCTTGAAAATCATCCAACCTAGCACTGAATGAATCCTTTAAAATGAATATTAAGTTTTTAAATCTAGTTTAGCTTGAGAGCGTTATTAACTTTAGTAAAGTTGTTGCATTATTGTGAAATGTTTTAATCTTGTTACTTCAAAATAGAGAAAAAAGATGTGAAAGTTTGTTTACAAAAGATATCTGACCAACTACGGTGAGAAAAATACAATCTTTTCACTATAATCTTAAATTTAAATGTCCTACAATATCAGTAAGAAAAGCTTAATCCCATGATCAGCCTTCATTCTTGAGTAACAAGCACTCACTGGACAGTTCCTTGTTTTTCACCAGATATTTTATAAAACACACACGTCCCCCTCAAATTCTAAAATGTCGTAAATGCATTTCCTTTAGAAAGCCAGTGCACACAACAATGGAGTATTCTTTACATGATAATTTTCTATTTTGATTCAATTACTTAAGTTTAAAATAAGGTTTGAGCTGAGGGGGATGTATAAAACAACCGTATTTAAAAAAAATTGGCAGTTATAGAGACTGCCGATAGAAGTGAAAACTTAGAACTTTTAGTATTAAAATTTGAAATTTCATAATGTTTGAATTAAAATTATCAACATCAATCTGGTTTTCACATCTATTGACACTTCGATCAACAACTAAATGCATGTGTGTTTATATGTTTTTTTTATTATTCAAATATATATATATATATATATATATATATATATATATATTACGGGCTGTACAAGATCATGACAAAATTTTAATACAATTAAATTGAAATAACAATTAATATACAATCATATTATTTATGGATATTATTTGCATTTACTTAAATTTCAATGTACTTGATTTTAAATTATATTTTAATTGTTTACATCATTGTCATCATTAATTTCAACAATACTTAGACTTTTTGTTCTTTCAATTATTTCATTTTGTTCTAAAAATGATACAAAAGGCTTACTAAACTAAAGGTAACTAAAGTAAGAAAGGAAAATATTCGATTCAAATTTATCTAAGTATCGCGTAAAAACCGCATCGATCGTCGTTTTATGTTTTGTAGTACTGAGTTTTCGATCATTAGACATATTTAAATTAAGTGTTTCATTTAGAAATTCAGTTAGTGGTAGATTTTTATCATCTGCAAAGTTAATATTGAAGTCTCCACTTAAAATCATCGGTACATTATCATATATTTTTCGCCAAATTTTTTTCGAATATTTCAGAACCTTCTTTTGTATAAATCATCAAATTTTCGAAAAAAAATTGTTGTATCTGTCTCATAGATTTTCCAGGCGAAATATAAACGGCAACCATAAACATGTATTGCCCATTCTCGGAATCGCAACGAGAAATACACACACAGTATATACACATTGAACTTTTAACTAAATCCATTCAACTTCACTTTTTAGATATACACAGCACTTTACGTCACCTGTATAACTGCAAATATACTGCTATAGCTGTTACCAGCCCGCTTCGCTGGGTATTTCATGATGTTTTATAAATTTTTACTGCTTATATATATGTATAAATTATTGATATCTAAGTCCTAGCATTAAGAATTCGATTGTATTGAAAAACATACTTAGACCTGTAACTGTCACTTCTTGATAAATAAAAAGGGCAGAACTCATCTAATTTGTATTTTCTAAAAATCTCTAAAATTGAAGTATAGAATGATGTTTGCTCTTTCGTAACCCAAAAACCAAGTGGATTCCCGCAAAACCAATTTTCGCGGTGGATCTCTACACCGTAAATTGAACATGAAAGCCAAATTTCAAGTCTAAATCAAACAGAAAAAAAACAAAAGTTTTATTATCAATATTCCCGTAATCCCGTGTGTTGAGAGCCGTTTTCCAAAATAACCTCTCTTAGCGGATTTCAATTCAACAAAAGAAAAATGCAAACCAAATTTCATTATTATAGTCATTGTAGCTCGAAAAAAAGATTTTTTTTGTGTCAATACGTCCCAGTAACCCCTGCACCCCTCCGCAGAACTTGATTTACTTAAAATACATTCTTAGTGCATCCCTATTCAACAAAAGAAAAATGCTTAAAAATTTCAAGTATATGGGTCTAACAATTAAAAACAGGAATATTTTTGTGTAACTCCTTTTCACCCCTCGCAACCATCCTTGGGGGTCAATTTTCGTTTTACTCTTTGTTAGAGGAATTATATTCCATGAAAGGAACATGCCTACCAATTTTCAAGGAGGATGATCAAATAATTTAACCCTCCTAGCGGTTTGAACGTCTTTTTCCGCACGTCTAGAGATGCTTCGAAAACGCACCACACGTCTTTTTCTGACTTCAAGAGAGTGCTTCAAAAGCGGGTAGGCCGTGTTTTTCTGAAATCCTTTCCCCTCTTTTATGGTTTAACACCATGAAAGATAATTAGGGAGGGTTGCGACGACACAATGGTCACTGACAGGAAGTTTTATTGCTCTCGGGGAACCCTGCGTTTTGACCCTGAAGCAATCGTAAAAAAGTTGGGAAGAATTTCTTTAGACCCCTTAGTGAACGAACTATAAGTTAGTGTTTGTAATTTAGCTTCATTTGAGATATTATTGCATTTGAATTAAATAAATTCTTTTTGTACTTTTAGCAATTTAACTTCTTTTTGTTTCAAGTTTTGAAAAATGTTCCAACGTATAAATAAAATATTATATAACTCACTTTTGATTTTATATTAATTTGAAGTTTTAATAAGTTGGGACTGTAATCTGCTATTTTATATAGTTGGACAAATAACTTTTTAAGTATATTCTCTTTGCTTGATTAACTCGTATTATTTTCTTCATCTTAAAATGATGAAACGGAAAATTAAGTTTTTAAACTATATAAATCGCTATATAATATCTAGAACTATATTTAATTGCTTCATTTTTCTTCTCTTAACCAATGTTTTCAGTTTTTAAACCATGATTATTTCATTATAAGGTGTCAAAAAAGTTAATAAGAAACCGAACGCTTCAAAATTTAAAACCTTTTAAACTTTCCAACTACTAAAAATGAATAATTTCTAAACTTTTGCATCAAATTATTTGTAAAAAATTCTTAAGCTTTCATAAAAATAATAATGGAAAAACTAATTCAGATCCATTATTTTTTTTAAAATTTTAAAGCCAATATGTTCAGGGCGCGTATTGTTACAATACACCAAATTATATTTGAATTAAAAAAAAAAATGCTTGAGTTTCAGTTTACTTCAGAGAAAACATGAATGAGGGTTTTTTTATACCAATTCATTTTTTTAACCTTGAATATTTGAATAAATAGTAATTAAAAATATTCGGATGCATTTACAGTTGACATTTACGCATATAAATAAATATAAAGATCAATTTTAAATTTTATTTGTTCATGCAAAATTTCTAAATATTTATTTTTTTAAAGCTAACTGAAGAACAGGTAATTAAAATCTGGATATCTATTATAATTAACATTCAGAAAATATCCAGATTTTCATACAAAACTAGGAATTTTATATTATAAATTGTATTTGAAATTTCAGAAAAAAATATTTATGTATCGTGCACATACTCAGTTAAAAATTATTTACCATAAGTACTAACAATTCTTCGAATAAAATATTAAATTAAAATTTTAACATAAGAATCTTAAGCATTTTAATGCATTTCGGTTAAAACTGTATGCTAAGAGCAAAAATTATGCTGAAATATTTGATGAATATACAATAAATTTTTAAGTAGAAGCAATACTGAGAAGCTAAAACACAGGAATGAAAAATTATAATAATTACAAATACAAAAATAAGTCTTGCAGTTTTTTCATACATTTTTATTAACACGAATTGGGGAATTGATTTCCAATATACTTTGTTGTGTTTCACAATATTTAAGGTAACAAACCATAGTCCTTCAGATATATTTGTTCTACTTTTCGTAAGCCGTACTCCTATTAAAACTTGTGCTTCCGAAATACACCTTTTGTAATCTTAAGAAATTATATAAACTATAACGGTTAATTTTAATTTATGCAAATTATTAAATGTTCCTATTTAGCCATTTCCGTCCAAACAGTTTACATGAAAAAATATTCGGATTCACCCATTCATTAGGAAATTGTATGATTCCAGCAATAAGTTTTATTTTTTACCGAATAGGATTGCGTCACTTCGGGGATACCTCTAACAGAAACGTTTATATGCTATCAATTGCAAATTAAACATTTTCCCTTCAATTGTGTTTATTTCAGAAAGATCTTTGATTTATATTTTATTCATGCAATATAAGATTTAAATAAATTACTTTTTTCTTGTCAAACGTATTTGCTTAATAATATATAAATTTGCGTATTATATTAAAATTTTGAACTACCCAAAATTATATGTTTTTGTTCCTCTAAAAACTCTCAGTATTTTAGAAATGGTCTTACAATCCGTGTACGGTTTATATGTTCTAAAATGAAAAATATATTTTTATAACTGAATTTTTGTGCCTCGTTTATAAAAATAAAATATTGCTTTGGGCTATAGCTTATAAATGTACTTAAATAAGTGGAGGAACAGTATTTTCACATAATATGAATATTTTTGACTGGAGTAAGTCGGATATTTATATTTCAGTTTCTTTACAATTTGAATAAAAGTTGTAAGCAATTTTTTGAAGAGGATATTGAGTATAAACTCCTTGGCTATTTAAAAGTAAAATGTTTTATTTTGATACCCCACAGCTCACATTCTAAAATAAGACTCATTTACAATCATATGATCAGCTTTGGTGATATTTAAATTTTCAAAAATACTCTACATGTACGAAAACATTCTTTCAAAACATACATCACATCTCATTCTCTGTCTTTTCCACAGCAGGCATTATTTTTTTTATACTCAAAAAATTAAATACAGCATTTCTGAATGTTATTTTTTTTAAAAAAATTAATATGAATACACTGCGGAATTGTCGGTTAGCTTCACTGAGCAAAATTGTTTTAAGTGTACTGTTTTGAAAGACAAAATTAATTGGGAGAAGTTTTTCTCTCATTAGAATTTGTAATGATTGAATTGTGTGAAAGTTGTATTTATCGGTGAATTTTCCGTTTAACACTAAAGAAACAGAAAAATAAAAATTAAATTTTAATAGAAAATGGTTAGAAATACTTTTACATTTTGAAGAAAAATATATTCCCATTAAAATAAAATAAAAAATTTGACTAAATTTGCTTTTTGCTCCGTCACAAATGCCTATGTAAAGAAGGTATTTTTGCTTAGTACAAATTGTTTGACTATGAAATAAAATTTAGATTTTTTCCGAAAAATTAATTTAACATAAAAACATCATTTATAGGATTAAAATATATATAAATTAAAAGTATTGAAATCCCTCTTTATGTTACTTTAAATTTAAAATATAATTGAATAGAGGAAGATTGATTTCATTTCATAAACATAATCGTCGTATGTAACGATACTTTATATATTCTCTTATTGTTTAAAAAGAGAGAGAGAGATGGTCACTTTTACTCTTTTTTACATAGTTACTTTTTAAAAAAACATTACGATGTATTTGTGTTTTCTTAGTCTCATATTCCACAATAAGTACAAGGTATTTTTTCCTGGCTCAAATCGTTAGTCCAAAATAGTTTATTTTTCTTAAATTAATTTTTTTAAATTTTGTTTTGTTTAAAGTAAACAAGTATTTTTCAACTTTTGTAACAAGTTTCTTTCTTTCGAGTTTTTATTTTTTTTTAACTCTTCACTTTTATTGTGACCTAACCGATCAAACAACCACGTGGACCCGCTTTTTCCTCCCAAAATTCGCACAAGGCAACGTCACAGCTGTGAACGAGTTTTATCCCGGTTTTAAAGCAACAAAGAGGCCGAACTGAGTAATAAAATCTTCCCCTGTAGACCTCCCGCGTTTTTTAAAGGGGAAAGGAATTAAATGTGTTGCACTTTCGAAGGAATTCTCAAAAAAGAAGTAAACGCTTTCGGAATGATTTTTCAGGACAAGGGTGAACACTCAGAGGGTTAAAAATGGAAATATTTATCGATTACGCCTCAATCTCCCGAAATTAAACTTGGTAGTTCATATTCGCAAAACCCATTTTGTAGCGGTTCTCTACGAAAAGAATCTGCTTATCAAATTTCAAGACTGTACGTCTAATAGTTTAAAAATGGGGATAATTATCAATAACGCCCCTTGAACCCCCGCAACGCCACCTAGGGGTCTATTTTCACAAAACACATGTTGTAGTGTATCTCTATCCTATGAGAGGAATGTGCTCACCAAATTTCAAGACTGTGCGTCTAATAGTTTAAAAATAGAAATAATTACTTATATCTGCCTTTAACCCCCCGCAACACCCCTTGGGGGTCAATTTTCCCCAAACCCGTTTTGTAACGGATATGTGCTCCATGAAAGAAACATTCCTACCAATTTTCAAGCAGGTAGGTCAAGTAGTTTAAAAACGGATATATTTATCTATTATGCCCCTTAATCCCCCGCAACGCCACTTAGAAGTCTGTTTTCACAAAACCCGTTTTGTAACTGATCATTATTCTACGAAAGGAATCTATTTATCAAATTTAAAAACAGTGCGTCAAATAGTTTAAAAATGAAAATAATTATCTATAACGCCCCCTAAGCCCCTGCAACGCCACTTGGGGGACGATTTTCACCAAACTCATTTTGTAGTGGATCTCTACTGTATGAAAGGAATCTGCTAACCCAATTTCAAAATTGTACATTGAGTAGTTTAAACATGGAAACAATTATTTATAACGCCCCTTAACCCCCGTAACGCCCCTTGCGTTTCGTATTTCGGAAAATCCGTTCTTAGCTGATGTCTACTCTATGAAAGGAACATGTCTACCAAATTTCAAGTCTGTAGGTTGAATAGTTCCAGAGATATCGTGATTAGTCAGTCAGTCAGTGAGTGAGTGAGTCGCTTTTCTCCTTTATATATATAGATAAACATGTCGGTGACGCAAACGCACGAGATTTCACCCATCCAAAAAGTGTCTAAGGTGAGCACCACACTGCGCGTGCGCCAGTCAGAACATGTCGGTGACGCGAACTCATAAGTTTTCCCCCTGCCAAAAAGTGCACAACGCCGCTAAAGAAGTTTTCACTTCAAAAAATATATAAAAGAGTTATTTTTTATTATTTTCAAATTTTTCAGTATGTCTTCGCGTGCCACTGCTACAATCTGCTGTGCCCCACTGTGGCACACGTGCCACGGGTTAGCCACCCCTGCTTTAAAGATTTGTAAAATAAATATGGATATGTGTCATTGCGTAACGATTTATGTTTATTATTTTTCTTAAAAAATTACGAGTTTAGTTTCATGAGCAAGAACATTGCAATAATTGTGTAATTATTACATTTTAATGTTTGAATCTTGATATTTTTTTTATTTCTTACTCCTCGCGATTTATAGCTGCATCTTGAGAAAACAATAAACGAGCGAAAAGTAATCACGAGTTCAAGAATATTTTCCATTTCCCGCTTTAATTTCCTGCGTTATTTCGAAATTGTTTTCATTTTATTCTGTACTTCACAAGAATTCGAAACTCTTTCGTTAATCTTCCATGGGAATTTCTTTCTCGGTGACTGGATTATTCAATAGCTAATCTAAAAAGAAATTAATTTTTTTCAAAATTGAATTTAAAAGACATTCTGTCGAATTTCTACCTTTTTGACAATAGGTCTGTTTTTTTTATTATTATCTTTACATTCATATTAAATAAGCTCAGAAAATCAATTTCAAGATAATCAATCTGAAAAGGAGATTGAAAAGTTCCGAGAAATGTTTTTACTTTTAGTATTCACCTTATTGACGATTTTTTAGTTGCCATGTAACAACTTAATATAAATCTCTACCCATTCAGTATCATAGATACATCTAGCGTCCATATTTCATTCAATATAAAGTTAATTAAAGAAGTAATAGATGCCATTAATTGTGCTCATTCTTAGTTGATTTTCTGGTTAAGGCCAAAACATTTGAAACAAAAATTTGAACACCACATTAGTTGAAACATAGGAAACATTAACCCAAATCATGTCCATTTTTGAGAAAATTTAACCCTTAGAACAGGGGTGGCACGCCTTTTTGGGAAGAGTGCCACTATTTGATAAAAAGTAATGAAACGTGCCACTTCCAACTTTTCCAATAATCAAATGTGGAAAAGGGAAAAAATGTTACTTATAAGCTTAATTGTGTGTGTGTGGATCTTAAGCTTAATTAAGTGTGCTCTTACGCAAAGAGCACACTTTTTAATGCAAGTCTATGTAGCCTAAATTTAAAAATATAATAAATAAGACGAAAGTAGAAACTTAGGTTTTTATTTTAATAAACTTTTAACATGTTCAATCAATTAGGTTAAGTATATAAAATGAAAATGAGTAAATTGAATCCTTTAATTAAAAATAATTATTAAACACTCTGTGTATTTACTTCATGTGGCTTTTGAATTACTACTATTTTTACAATTATTTTGAATTACTACTATATTAGGATAAGCTCTTACAGATACCTACAAAATTTGGTTATTATAGGTGCACATCAACTAGTTTTGTGAGGGATGTTTATTTTATTATGTTCGTAGCAGAAAACATTTATTCACAGACATATTTTGATCCAAATTTTGATGGATTTTTTTCTTTGAGACAACCTTATTTCAAAATAAAATTGTAAAAAATGGTTATTTATTATTTTCTAAAATTTTTCAATAAGTCTTTGCTTGCCACTGTTTCCACACAGTGGAAACTCCACCGTTCCACACTGTGGCACGCGTGCCTAGGGTTGGCCACCTCTGCCTTAGAACATACATTTCAAACATAATTACTGATTTAATGTATAATTACAAAACTTATGTCTCTGGTATCAAATTAAGCCTGGAATTTATTGCAGAAGCGTATAGTAAATATCTTCGTCCCTAAATTATCTAAAGTCTAGAATAAAATTTTAATCTCAAAATCTTGGGGTTTTTAATCTCTGTAACAAATCTTCGTGGTAAATAATTAAAGCGCAAATAAGTTTCTTCATTTTAATCACCAAACCCGTATTTACTTTTCTTTTCCAATTTGTGCTTTTAATAAGCATCCTTTCCCCTACCCTTTCCCCAAAAAATACATTGCAATAATATTAGTTTTGGAATACCTTTGTATAGATATAATTTTTTTTCCATTTTGAGTATAATATCTCTTTTCAGACATTCCATATAATTTTTCTCAGTTTTTGAGTTTTTGAGCATTTGCTGTAATTCTCGTTCCTTCGTTTTTTGGGAGACGCGGGTAGTGAAATTATTTGAGGCACTACCTTTACTCTTTTAAGATATTATGTTTCTATGATTCTTTTTATTTTTTGAATATTTCCAAGATTAGAATGAATTCTTTTATAATCATCTTCATGAACAAATTTCAAAAATCTTTACTTTTCTGTATTAATTGACACGCGAATAATTTGTATACATAAAATCGAAATTTCTTTTCAAAATGCACAGATAAATTTTTATTTTGCCTCCTGAAATTACTACGTGTCCGTAGTAGCTAAAAGGTGAACATTTTTGAATATGTTGAAAGGTATATTGAAAACGAAGCCCACAAATCAATTATTTTAAATTCGAAGAAATGGTAAAAGTAAAAAAAAGTTTCTTAGCACTTATACAACAACAATGTTCATCACTTTGTTTTTCAACGAAGACTGAGCAGTCATTTGCATATTATAGACATGATTTTAGAGTAGAACTTTTTTTCCTTGATTTGAATTTTTCGTTTGAAATTTATGATAATTATCTTTCTCTAACTTCTTTTTTATCTAAAGGAAATACCTAAAATTGACAGATGTAATACCTACAATTGAAGATGTACCTAAAATTGAAGAGCTATGTAAATGCATTTTTCTAGGGGGAAAATATACAAACCAAAGCATTGTAAAATATTACTCAAACATTAGATAAATTAAAAAAAATTATTAGGAAACTTCAGTAAAGTAGAGTGAGAACTCAGTCATTGAGTATCATTATTCATTTTTTATCACATTTGTGATCTATTCGCATTTATCACATTTTCTATTTGCGTGTTGTTAGAATATTATATTGAAATTATATACTTAATAGGAGGGGGGGGGGAGGAATTATTTTTTTTATTATATTTAATAAAAATATGATATAATCAAACAATACTACTTTAAAAATAAAACAAGAAGCTCTTATTTCACACAAATTTTAATGCATGATACATTCCATATTTGTTTCAAGTTTTCTTAAAATAGGGACTCAAGCCCCTTTCAAATTAAAATAAAACTTATCATTCAATCAACTAATTTTTTCTTAAATAATTTTAGTGATTTTAAAATACTGGTTTTAGTTAAAGTTAAAACAATTAGCTTGACTTTTTTGGAAAATGAATTTATACAACTTTTTACTCTCTTTCTCTAGAAATATGTATGCACGCGCGCGTGCGTGTATACATGTATATGTATATTTATATAATGAAAACTCTTTCTAGGCATTAAACAACAACTAACAGATCATTTAATATATATTCACTCATATTTATGACAAGAGAGACAAGTATGCTATATTGGAATTGCAACATTTATACCATAAGCATTATTATTAGTTATATTTAGTTACACACAAATAAGATAAAATGAAAAAAATATAATAATTTAATTAGGCACTATTTTGCTAGAACAGAATTCCGCATTTAATTTTCTAAGAAGTAATCTTTATGAAGTATACTAAAAATGTGCCAATTAATTTATTACTTCTTGATATTTAAGGTATTTTTTTAAAAAAAAAGTTATAGTAAAATCAATTTTTACAATTTTTTTTTGAAATTTCCATTTATTTACCAATTTCTATTTTTCGAATACACAGTAGTTATACTTTTTATTTCACAGAAATAATAAAAGTATGTTCTTTCATTGTTAAGATTAATAATGTTATGAAAATATGCACGAGAAAAAAAATTTCTTTTTATAAATTTGTTTATAATTTAATAATTATTAGTTTATCATTATTATTAATATACTTAAAGATTGTAACAAATTATCCATAATGAGTCTTTTCGCTGAGTAGCTTTGAATTTGCTCAAAAATTAATTGATGTACTGAGATTGCTTGCCTAAAAAGTTTTTTTTTATCTAATGGGTTGCGGTTTGGTATTTTTACCATTGCAGACTCAGTACATCCCCAAGAGCTGGTATCACTCTTTAGTGCTTCGCCGTATAGGTAACCAATCGCCGCAGGTAATTTTGACTCCCAGTTTTCTCCACAGAGGGAGGCACCTGAGCTCTGTCGATGCGAACTTGTACCAGGCTATTAATTTTGCCGAGAGCGCCCAAGCCAAACAGACACTCTAGGGATCTTTTACATGCCGTATACGACATAGCCGCTGTCGATATACGACAGCCGTATACGACATATATACGACATAGCCGCTGTCGATTTTCTGCATCACGAAATTCCCCCGACTTAGGCCGGGGTCGAACCCACAACCTTGGGTGAAGAAGGCCAGTGACAAACCAACCACACCACCCAGCCGGTCTTGCCTAAAAAGTTACTTTAATAATATTAAATTTAAATGCTTCTGTTTTATCATAAATATTAGTTTAAAAATTATTATGAATTTTTAATTATACATCCATAAAGTCTATAGAATAGTTTTAATTTAATTCGAATATACTGCGGACAAAAATTAAAATCAAGAATATATATATATATATATATATATATATATAGCCTGGTTGACACACTTTTATTTTTTTCCCTTTTCGCACGATGTTTGAACAATTTACAATCTGCCTCTCTATTTAGCTCAGACTTATTTTGATGTTATATATATATGCATGTGTTTGAGATATATATATTCTGGAATTAAAGATGGTTTTCTTCTTAAAGAAAGAAAGAAAATGATACAACTGTTTTCATTCAGGTTACACACTCCCAAGATGTTTCCAAATAAACCTGTTAGCAATGTTCTCTATTTTTTTATTCGTTATGTTCCGGCTTAGTATTTTTGTCTCTCTTGAGAATATGTCATCTCATTACTTTTTTCTTTACTTCTGCGGATAATAATGCTCATTCCAGGCGCATCAGTTAACATTTCTATTCCTCCAATTATTTTGAGGGAAACCAGAAAAACTCTCAGAAGACGACAGGCATTCATACATCACTGCTAGGACTTTTGTAAATTATTAGTGCTGTATAAGAAATTCATGGTTACTTCATTTTCCCTCCTTTTATTCGGCCATTCTCTCCCTATTATAAGAAAGAACTGAAAATGATATTTTTTGATGGAAGGGAAACTTTTAATGGACTACAAATTTGATAAAACATTGAAAGCTTTTCCTGAGGAATTTTACTAATATAAATAATAGAAGAATCCTGCCGAAGAATATAAAAATCTACTAGCTACATAAATGCCAAATTTTTCAAATAACTCTTTTAAACTTTTGAAAGACTTAATTTAAAAAATTTAAAAAGACTTGAGTGTAAAAAATATTCCAAGCAAATTTTTCAATTTTAAATGTTGAAAAGTTTTAAGGAGGAGTTCATCATGTACACCTTTCCATACGAAAATTATTCCTAGTAATTGAAATAAAAAACAGTGCTTAATTCTGGAATATTTAAAATTCATCTGATATATCAATTTTGTATGGCTTATTTGATTTAACATGTATTTATCTTGATTCACAACCAAAACAAAAAATTATAATGGAAGAAAATGATTTTTTATTGAATCATTTAAAAAATGTTTCATTTTTAAAAGCATGAAGCGCATTAGAAACTTTCAAATCATAAAATATCAATACTTTGATATTAAGTGCCAATCTTTAATTCAAACTTATATTTTACTCCTAGAAATTTATTTTTGTGACACTTTATTGTAGTGAAATAAATAGCCTTTCTCCTTTTGAATTTATCAATGGAATAAATGATAAAATTTTTTTAAAAGTATAATCTAATCGAATTTTTCTTCTGAGAAAAAAATCGATTCAAAGGAGATTGCCGTAGAAATAATTAATTACTACAACAAAACAACAAACGGAATTATGCGATGTGGCGTGATTTTCTCATCAGGTAATCACAAGCAGCCTTTTTTACCAAATAGATTACTTGCCAACATTTGCGATGAACCTAATTACCAACCTGCCTTGACCGTATCCCATCGCTACTCATTGTGTACGATATTTCACGCTTTCCTCCTGTTTTCTATTTTATTTGGAACGTTATCTAACGCGATATTTGCGAGCTCCAATGATTCTCTTTTGTAATACGTTTTTGGAGTATAGCTATGGTCGTAACTGGTGTTTTCCATTGGTTTTTGCATAAAAGGGATTTGCAACTATATCGTTGAAATGTAGATCATTTATCTAAATATCCAGAGATAAAAAAAGTTTTTTTTTATATTTTGTTGTATGCACTAATGGACTTGAATTCTATAATTACTATTGAAATATGTCATTAATTTAAATTCTTACATATACATATTCATTTTGTTAAGTATAAATTTAAATTTCTTCTTCAAACTTTGAAATTTACTTAAACTGGTAGAAATTTTATTAATTTGGTAGATTTTTTCAAAAATTAAAAATTAAAATAATATTCTGAACTAGAGGTTCTTAAAATTTTCGGAGTGGTGACACCATTTCCTTGTGCAAAAGTTTTGTGTGACCCCATAACCATTGCGCAAAGTTTTTACACTCTATATGTGTTTTATTTTTATTATATTATTATTTTGCAGTAATAAGCATCCGAAATAAGTTTTACTTTCAATATAATTCTATAGAAATTTTAATTAAAAAACAAAATAAAAATATATAATGCAATTATACACGGCAAATGATACATTAATTGTAATCTAGTTATTGAGTGTAATCATTTTTTGAGTTTAATTCTGAGATCTCATCACCTTTTATTAACAACAACATATGTAAAATTTCTGTATCAATGGGAAGGATATACTTGATTATTTTTAATTATGTTGTTAAATCCTAGAATAATAGTCGACACCACCGTACGAAGTACTTCCTCAATATTTTTTGGATTTCATCTATACTTTGATTTTATGGTTGTTAAAGACGAAAATGTGTGTGTGTGTGGGGGGGTTGTTTTACACAAATAAATTGTTGAAAAAGGTAAAGATGTATCAAAAAGTTTTCGGAGACCACTTGTTTAAAAAACACTGTTCTGCACTACTTTATTTATGCGTATATTCAAGCTTTTTTTTAATGTTTATTTCTATGTTTGTGATAAAGGAAAAGATGTTTAGCTCCACAATAAAATTGATAGAGCAAAGAAAAAAAGATAATCTTAAAATGAATAATTCAAAACTCTTATACATATACTATAAGACTCAGCTGAATCCAATAACTTTTTTTTGTTTTGGAGTAAAAAATGGAAAATTAATCACTGTTAACTGTTAGAATAAGTAAAAGATTTAGAATAATAAAGATAGTTTATATTCAATGTAACTTATCATAATTATAGAATAAATAAAAGCAAATTTAAATATTTTATGTTAAGATCCGTAAAATAATTGCCTAAATAATTGCATATTGTCTTAAATTCGAGATCTTAAAGGTAAACGATATATTGATTTAAAATCACTTTTACACGGATAACAAAATGTTCATTCCAAAGAGAAAGTGGTAAATTATTTTTATTACATTCAATTTTCGTATTTTTAAGTTGTCAGTAGTCTCTATATGTTGAAAATATTCCCATGGAGTACAGTCAGTTGCGTAAAGTACCCCCCCCCCGCAACCCCACATTGTGTGTGGGGGGGGGGGTAGGGATTCTAAGGGCCCAAAGCTTGACTGACACCAATTACGTTTTTATTGTGGCCCAAAACCTGACTTTGCAGGGGGCCCTAATATTCTTCATTACACCACTGAATACAGTAATCATTACTTTACAATAAGAACAGTGATATATCAGGTATACATATAGATCCATCCAAACGATCCAAATTTCAATCCTGGCCATGTCAAGCATTAGTCGACTTGTCTACTATCTCAATTTCGCTAAGCATACTAAACAACTTCGTAAATGATAAAAAACTGATTTTATAAAATTCAAAAAGGAGTTTTTTTTGTTAGAATGCAGGTTTTCACTGTTTTTACTATATCTTCAAAATACATTAAAAAAATGTTTTACACTTTTTATATAGCTGATAGTCCTAATTAAGTGTGTTCCACTTTTGCCTGTGATGAAATTCTCATTTACTGAGGAGGTAGAGACAGTGTTTTTCTCGTTGTGGTACAGTTATTTTTCTTAAACCAAACAACTGTAGATCACAGTTCAAGAGTAATTTTGAAACATCTTTCTTACATTCCATTTACTTTTCTCTAAAAAATTTTCCTATTTTTCCATGTCCTATAATATTATACATAGTCTTAAGTAGAAATAACTACATGTATGTTACCATTAATATTTGAGAGACGTTAATGTGCAAATTACCTAGCTACTCTACAGATTAACTGATTTGTTGTGTTAAAGTGCGGAATTTAAATAATCGTCACATTAGCACTGTTTTCGTATCGCTTAAGTTCAAAAGTATATCAATAAAAGTTAATAAAGAGACAGAATGAGAGAGAGAGAGAGACAAATAAGTTAAATAAATAGTTTAGAACGCTTGAACCAGTACTTGTTTCCTTAAAGTATTTTCGTAAATTATTCCTTTTACTGGTATAAATTAATAAACCTCTGTAACTTTTTCAGAAGAAGTAAATTGTGAGGCATGGTTTAATATTATGAATCAAATCCATCTTCTTTTGAAATTGAGATTAATAAGATATTTTTTTTAATATTTTACAAATTTTAGGTTAATTGAAACTTGCATTTATATTATCGAACTTCCACACGAGGAAAAACTTTAAACTTAAATAATATCATAGTAAATTTTTAATTATAAAATATCACGTACTAATAAAAATAAATACTTAAACGGAAATAAATATCAGAAAATTTCAAATTTAAGCTACCCATCTTACATAAGGGCTCAAAAACAGAATTTCCATATTTATCAGAATCTCTGTAAAGAGACTTATACCGACAGGTAAAACTAATGCTTCTAGACAAAGATGCAATTTTTAGTATCAATTAGCAAACGTATACATGCATGTGGGCAGTACATTTAGAGGACATTGATTTGTAAGTACTCGGGCCAATTTCCGCTCTTTGTTCATTTGCTCGACTCAATGACTTCCGCGGTGTTTTTTTTATTTATAATGTTTAATGAAATTCAAAAGCAGACAGTTAAAATGAGTAATCACCAAAATTTGGATAACGGAGTGAGGTCACGAATCTTCGGAGGACTTTAAAATGAGTAGTCTTACGTGGGGATTGCTAAAGACTTTTTATGAAACACCCAGCATTGAGTGCAACTCATTCAGACAATTGAATGGGACCAAAACGTAGAGTGAAGATCTGTATAAGGTCGTCTTAGAGTCCCAATGACCAAGGCAGATCGATATTTGTCTATTATAGTGAGGCCTAACAGCTTCTCAGTTGTCTCGAAAATTTTGTGCAACCATAGGAATCAAAATTCCAAGATTTACTGATTTCAGAAGCCTGTATGAGAGAGATTTGTTTACAAGAAGACCTATTTTCCTTTTACTCCTTCTGCGTATAGAAGAGGCCGTTTAGAATGATTCAAGGAACATCGACGTTAGAGTAAGTACCAGTGGGAGACGGTTCTCTATTCACCAATGAATTTAGATACAGACACAAACCACCTATTCTCGACGTATCTTCATCGGAAGGGAACCATAGGCTCACTACATGTCCAAAACACCCAATAAAGTACTGATACGGAATGTCTGAGGATCTAAGTCAGGGGTCGGTAGACTTTCGCGAGAGAAGAGCCAGGTTTTCAGTGAAACAAGATAACTAAGGTATCAAAGAGCCATTAATATGTAAACGTATGTGTACTTTCTAACAATACATAGAGTTGTGATCTGCCGACCCCTAGTCTAGGCCAGGGATTGGTAGACCGCGTTTCTTTGCTTAGACATTTGGAGTTCTTCAAACTCTTGTTTCTATGTATTTTCAGAAAACAGTGCCAACTAAATAAATATTGTTTCCTTTTCTCCTTTATAATTATCTATTGGAATAGTTTATCTGTAAATGCATATACATTTAAGAGTTCGACGGATTTAAGACAATTACAAATGTATTAAGCTGTTTTTCAACAGAAAAGTTTGTTGAGGATAATTGAAAATATTATAATTATTTCAAAAACTAGAAAAGTACAATTTATTGGTAAAAGTTCCACCAGCGGAAGACACTCTTTAATGAGATTTTCCATTAACGTTTACTTGTATACGTGGGTTCGAGAGAACTCATGAAATGGACACAATTAAGTCCATAACAAAAGTGACAAAACACATTCCGTATTTTATTACATGCTTAAGGGCTTATAAAAAAGTTTGAAATGACTCTGAAAGAAACCCCACTTGAAAAATGCTACTATTCAAAGGGCTTTATTTAAAAATAAAAATATTAGTTTGAGCAGATTATCTAGTTTCACTAACAACTTAATCCTTGTTTCTCGAAAGTCTCCTAACACCTGATCTAAATAAGCATCATATTAGACCGGCGTATAGACCTCCCTATATTTTACTGAGGTCGTGTGACTGGTGTGAATTATAGGTATGAAATCTCTGAGCCCTATGTTCGCTTTTGCAGAGCTGTAAATGGCTCCTTCCAATTTTATGGACGATATCGCTCCTCTACAAAGAGTTAATTTAGTCAAGGAATTTCTGGAAATTGTGAATATTGTGAATGAATTAGCCAGTCAGTTAGATCTCCGTATTATCATTCTATGGAGTATATTTAGGATGTTCTTAGAAAGGAAATTAAAACTCCCCCCCCCCCAAGCACTTTCCGGATCTGGACTGCAGGATTGGAACCGACTGCCAAGCAGGCTCATAAGCGGACTTATCTCAAGTATGAATTCACATTGTGAAAGTTGTATAACTGTAAGAACACACACACACACACACACCACACACACACACACACACACACACACGTGTGTGTGTATTTCCACTTCCTGACAGTGAAAGCCAAAATGAGGGACCAGAAAAGATTAAATCATAGGGCAGACACAACTCACCTAGTTACTCAAACGATCTGGAATGCATATTTGTCTTCCACACTCTGAGTAAGAAACGAGGAAAGAAACTAGAAGACTTTAATAGCCTGGTGTAATAGCTCTGCTTTACTGTTAGAATCAGTAGAACAGTTTATCAACACAAAAGAAACGTGCCGTAGCAGTGACGCCAAGTCTCCTCTAAAGAGGAAATATTGGTAGACAAAGGAGTTATGTGATTGGACTCGGAAGAGAAGTTTAGTCCCTTTTTCGTATCACAACGCGGACAAACACTTACGTTCCAGCTGTGGCGAAGATGTAGAAAGAAAAAGAATAACCAGGTTCGCGAAGGGTACCAGTGCACCCAGGTAGATGTGAAAACGCGTTGATGGACGCTTTTTCTGGCAATCGTTTAAGGTGCCACAGTCTACCTTCAGCGAGCTACTGCAGCATGTACAATGTATCCTGTATGCTCTTTATTGATCAGACTCATTATTCACTGACTGACCACCGGCAGTTTTCCCTTATGATTCCTGTTAACCCTTACAGGGCGGGAAGACGATATTTCAAACGAAAGGAAAAGCTTCTTAATGGGCGGGTTTGGTTAAAAAATCAAACAAGGAATTTTTCCCCGAGCTGCTGCTTTCCGAACACCATGTGGTCAGTCAAAACCCATAAATGTTCATCACTTGACCGAACTCGCTCGTTTTCTGTCGAGGGAGTATTATAAAATTTTCCCTTGCTGTGTTTGTGTTATGTTGGCAAACTCTTATTTATTTTAATAAATATCTTTATTTGTATATAGATACTCTACATAATCAATAAGAAAAATATAGTTATAAAAGATTGTAGGAAAAAGTTTGGTATTATTTTTAGAATATACTTCTAAATGTATGTGGAAATATTTTCAAAATAGCTCGAAGGAGCCTGATAAGGCATTTTATTAGAAACTCTATTAACGCAATATGATAAGAAATAATATTTTGTAATTTATACAAGAATATTAGATTTTTTTCATGTAAACGCAACGTCTCTCCGCATTAATATCTTTAAGAAGAATTCACTAAAGTTTCTAAACTAATATCTTATGATACAAGAAAACGCTTAAAAAATTTTATTGTGAAAGTCGCTGCAGTAAAATATAGGCATAAAGCAACATATGCTTTAAAAGGGGGAAGAGGTGTAATTTTTTGTCGATTCCCTTTCTAGAGCCACTTCGAGCTTATAAAATCGCAAGTCTAAGGTGTTACAATAACAAATCGATTTTAAACATTGTTCGTATGGGATAAATAATGAATTCCAAAATGAAAGAGAAAGAAGAGAAACAACCTTCTCTCTTTTCTTAAATTAATGATACACCTGAAAATATTTGCACAATAATTCAGAGCCACTTGCATGCGTGCCTCAACACACGCAAACAAACAATCCAGTCCATATTGCACGTTCCCACACCCACACATTCATCTGTTACTTGACATACTTCCCTTTCCTATGATACATCGGATTTGTAGAGATTTACTTTTTTAAGTTAATTATCTGCCTTTCTGATAAATCTGAATCTTGATAAATAAAACGTCACACCCAACATATTTAAGTAAGCCATTGTTCACCTACTGGATATATTTTGCATACATATGTTAGAGTACGCTTTAAGAACATTGTTTTTTTCTCTTTTAGTAAAGGCTAATTAGATTGCTTGAAATTCTTAGTAATCATCAATAGAACTGATAACTGCACCACTATATATTTAAAAACTGTCATTTATATAAAGTATTAAAATGGGTTGATGATGAATGTGGATGGTGACGATCAAGAAAAATTGAACATTCTTTAAAATAAAATTTCAGAAGGTTACTGAAAATCAACGAAAATGAAAGTTCTCTAATAGTGATCTCACGATTTTTTAGAAGAATGACGTTTCATAATAAAGATGTGAAACTCAAATAGACGAAGTTTTCGTGAGAATACTATGATTAGTTTGTGTCACTTCGTTGATAGTAAAAAGCATTTCGTTCAATAAACGCAAACTTAATCCTGAACCAATTTATTCAATCTTTGAATAATCACTATAAAAATAAATTAGATATATGGAACGGTTTTACGTAACTCTATTCAGTCAAACAAGGATTATAATAACTACTTATCTCGCAATCTCAAAACAATAGGTTTCTAATAAAGGAATACGATTCAGGCATAAATGCCCTGAATTTCTTCTGAGGTTGCTCTGTCCTCAATAACACTTCGAATTCTCTTCTATCCTTTCTAGTGCTTTTTTTGTCTTTCTCTTCCATTCTACAAGGTAAACAAAAAAGTTCTTGCCGTTTGCGCGTTACCATTGAAAGAAGTGAGAATAAGTATGCAAATTCGTGTATGACGTGATTTAGAAACCGTCAGTCGAGAGTGGGAATATCAGTTGTTATAAACTCAGGTCCACTGCTCACATTCATCAATCGGAACTCGTACAGTAGCAAAGCGAAATGGTCGTATCGAAGGAGCTCGTTCGGGGTTGTTTACTTTACGACTTCAAAGTAGGCTTATCAGCCGCCGCATCAAGATCGCCGAATATGTCAAGCGTTAGGGGATAGTGCTATCAATGAACGTACGGCAAGGCATTGGTTTCAAAAATTCAGGTTGGGAAATTTATCTCTCTGTGATAAAGCTCGAACAGGACAACCACAGGCCTTGGATGACGAAGCCCTGGAGGCGGCATTGAGAAGAGGACAGTAGTCAAACGTGTGGTGAACTTGCCAGACAAGTCTACACTTCCAGTGAAACGTTTAGACCTTATCTGCACCGCTTAGGTAAGACATACAGCCTGAGCAAGTGGGTTCCTCACACGCTGTTGGAAGTCCATAAGCAACAACGAGTGGCAGCCTGTTTATCGTTGCTTTCTCGCCACCGTAGCGCATCCATATTTAATCGGGTGCTGACCAGTGACGAGTCCTGTATGACACAGCCAAGCGTTCAAAACATTGGTTGTCACCCTAGGATACTGTCCCGCACAGCGCAAGACCACCTATGCACCGACGCAAGATTATGCTTTGTGTCTGGTGGACTTGTCGTCAAGTGGTTCATTATGATTTGCTACCAACGGCCAAACGGTCACTGCGGACCTGTATTCGCAGCAATATGAACGTGTACGACAGGCATTGCATCAGAAGGAGCCAGCACTAGTTAATCGAAAGGGTGTACTGTTATTGCATGATAACGCAAGGCCGCATGTCGCGCGGTTGGTCAGGAATACGATACAGCGACTTGGTTGGGAGACCACCTTGGTTTACCACCTCTTCCCTTCCCTGAACAATTATCTTCGAGGTAAATCCTTCCCCAATGAAGCAGACGTGCGTCAAGCTCTCACGGATTTCTTTGCGTCCCTCACCCCCGAGTTTTACCGCAAGGGGATTGAACAACTGGAGACACATTGGCAGAAGGTGCTGGATTCCGATGGTGATCACTTCGAGGACTAACAATAGGCTATGCTGTTTGTATGTCTTGTTCTTTTGGGTCATTAAAAGGGGCAAGAACTTTTTTGTCTACCTTGTACTTAAATAGTGGCGCTTGTAACGTATTAAGGTATTCGACTACTTGCGACAACTTATTTTGAAAAAAATGGAGACATGAGGATTTTTAGATTTGTTTAGTACATTTTAAGAAAAATATGCTAAAATTAAGAAGGGAAAAAAGAAATTATTATTAATAAAATGGGGAAAAAAATTAGTAAAAGTTTACAAAAAAATAATATAAACGGGGCCCATTCTGTACCAAAAGTTTATGAACAAATTTTCAATGTTGCAATTTTGATGTGTTGCTATCTTATTCATTTTTGAAATGACCTTTAGGATAAGAGATATTTAAATTTTTACAAAAACTAGAGCACTTTATCTTAGTTATTATATGAAATTGCTTAAAATAACAGTGATTATATTAACTGTAAATCTATATATATAAAGGAGAAAAGCGACTCACTCACTGACTGACTGACTGACTAATCACGATATCTCCGGAACTATTCAACCTACAGACTTGAAATTTGGTAGACATGTTCCTTTCATAGAGTAGACGTCAGCTAAGAACGGATTTTCCGAAATTCGAAACGCAAGGGGCGTTAAGGGGGTTAAGGGGCGTTAAAAATAATTGCTTCCATGTTTAAACTACTTGATGTACAATCTTGAAATTGGGTAAGCAGATTCCTTTCAGAGAGTAGAGATCCGCTACAAAATGAGTTTGGTGAAAATCGACCCCCAAGTGGCGTTGCAGGGGCTTAGGGGGCGTTATAGATAATTATTTCAATTTTTAAACTATTTGACGCACTGTCTTTAAATTTGATATAAATAGATTCCTTTCGTAGAATAATGATCAGTTACAAAACAGGTTTTGTGAAAACAGACTTCTAAGTGGCGTTGTGGGGGATTAAAGGGCGTAATAGATAAATATATCCGTTTTTAAACTACTTCACCTACCTGCTTGAAAATTGGTAGGTAAGTTTCTTTCCTGGAGTAAATATCCGCTACAAAATGAGTTTTGGGAAAATTGACCCACAAGGGGTGTTGCGGGGGCGCAGGGTTTAAGGGGCGTTATAAATTCCCATTTTTAAGTTACTAGACGTACAGTCTTGAAACTTAGTAAGCAGATTCCTATTCATAGGGTAGAGATACGCTACAAAATGGGTTTCGTGGAAATTGCCCCTCAAGTGGCGTTGCGGGACTTAAGGGGCGTTATAGATAATTATTTCCATTTTTAAACTATTAGACGCAGTCTTTATATTTGATAAATAGATTTCTTTCATAGAGTAGAGATCAGCTATAAGAAAATTTTGTGAAAATAGTCCTCTAAGTGGCGTTGCAGGGGATTAAGTGGCGTAATAAATAAATATTTTCGTTTTTAAACTACTTGACCTACCTGCTTGAAAATTGGTAGGAATGTTTCTTTCATGGAGTAAATATCCGCTACAAAACAGGTTTGGGGGAAATTGACTCCCAAGGGGTGTTGCGGGGGTGGGGGTTTAAGGGGCGTTATAAATTCCGATTTTTAAGTTATTAGACGTACAGTCTTGAAACTTAGTAAGCAGATTCCTCTCATAGGGTAGAGATACGCTACAAAATGGGTTTCGTGAAAATTGCCCCAAGTGGCGTTGCGGGACTTAAGGGGCGTTACAGATAATTATTTCCATTTTTAAACTATTAGACGCACAGTCTTTATATTTGATAAATAGATTTATTTAATAGAGTCAGCTATAAGAAGGTTTTATGAAAACAGACTTCTAAGTGGCGTTGTGGGGTATAAGTGGCGTAATAGATAAATATTTTCGTTTTTAAACTACTTGACCTAGCTGCTTGAAAATTGGTAGAAATGTTTCTTTCATGGAGTAAATATCCGCTACAAAACGGGTTTGGAGAAAATTGACCCCCAAGGGGTGTTGCAGGGCGTTAAGGGCAGATATAAATAATTATTTCTATTTTTAAACCATTAGACTCAAGGTCTTGAAATTTGGTAAGAAGATTCCTCTCATAGGATAGAAATACACTACAAAATATGTTTTGCGAAAATCGACCCCTAGGTGGCGTTGCGGGGTTCAAGGGGCGTTATTGATAATTTTTTTGCATTTTTAATTAATTGGACGCACAGTCTTCAAATTTTGCAAAGCAGATTCCTTTCAAAGAGTGCAATTCCCCTACAAAATGGGTTTTGTGAAAACAGACCCAGAAGTGGCGTTGCGTGGGCTCAAGTGGCGTTATAGACAATTATCCCCATTTTTTAACTGTTAGACGTACAGTCTTGAAATTTGATAAGCAGATTCCTTTCGTAAAGTAGAGAACCGCTACAAAATGGGTTTTGCGAATATCAACTACCAAGTTTAATTTCGGGAGTTTAAGAGGCGTAATCGATAAATATTTCCATTTTTAAACTATTTGATCATCCTGCTTGAAAATTGGTAGGCATGTTCCTTTCATGGAATAGAGTTCCTGTAACAAAGAGTGAAACTAAAATTGACCCCTAAGGATGTTTGCGAGGGGTCAAGAGGAGTTACAGAAAAAAATTAATGTTTTTAATTGTTTGACCCATGTACTTGAAATTTGTTAAGCATGTTTCTTTTGTTGAATAGAGATCCACTAAGTATGTATTTTAAGCAAATCAAATTCTGGGGGGTTGCAGGGGGTTACTGGGACGTATTGACAAAAAAAATCACTTTTTTCTAGCTACAAGGACTATAATAATGAAATTTGTTCTGCATTTTTCTTTTGTTGAATTGAAATCCGCTAAGAGCGGTTATTTTGGAAAACGGCTCTCAACGGGATTACGGGGATATTTATAGTAAAACTTCTTTTTTTCTGTTAGATTTAGACTTGAAATTTGACTTGCATGTTCATTTTACGGAGTAGAGATCCACCGAAAATTGGTTTTGCGGGTATCCACTTGGTTTTTGAGTTACGAAAGAGCAAATATCATTCTATACTTCAATTTTAGAGATTTTTAGAAAATACAAATTAGATGAGTTCTGCCCTTTTTTTTTGCGACAGTTAAAGGTATAAGTATATTTTTCAATACAATCGAATTCTTAATGCTAGGACTTACATATCAATAATTTATACATATATATAAGCAGTAAAAATTTATAAAACATCATGAAATACCCAGCGAAGCGGGGGGGGGGGGTACCAGCTAGTTTTGTAATAAAACAGTGATTGATAAATCTGAAGGTTAAAACACTTCTACTATTACACAGAACATACGCAAAAATTTTCAGTTAATTACTTTCAAAACCTTTTTAGCAATTGCTCCCCCCCCCCTTTTGAGCATTTTCAAAAAAACACATTTCAAGTAAAACGTGTTTTAAAGTATGACATCTTGCTTAAAGTAATAGCATCTGCTTTTACTAAAACACTTGTAGTTTTTGTTTTATGAACGGAAAACAATAAATTTGGTATTTTTATAAATCTAATAAGATGGTCTTTAAAATAAAATCACAAGAAAATGTGCCAGTTTTTGGCAAAATTCACAATTTTAGGGTAGTCGGATACCTTAAATAAAAACAAGTAGTTATGTATATTTGCTTAGTATTTCTGATCAAAATAATCTCTTTTAACTTCATTACATTCATTACTGTGACTTATAACGGCTCGAATACCTAATATCTATTTGAATACACTTTATAGTTTTGTTTTCATAGCTCGCGTCGAAGCTACGTAGCAGAGAAATGTTGAGTAGCGTGTGATTGAAAGGTACGTTTACATTTATTATTTACAAAATTTACAAATATAAAACAGCAGGGGTTTGGATAAGAGGAGGACACAAGCATACGTATGCTTTCCTTGATGGATCAGTCGAGTCTCTTTAAAAACTGCCTTTTCTTAGCAGTGTTTCTTTCCGTGATTCTTTACGAAATCATTTGGTCTAGAAAAAGGTAATGTTTCCTGTACAAAGAAATCCTTTTATGATCTTGAGGGGAGTGAGAAGCGCTACAAGCTTATTTGCGTACACAACGGTTGTAACGGGCTCTATTCGAGCTTCTACTAATCCTTTTGAGGAAAATATTCTCAAACTGTGATATTAGTTTAAAAACCGCTTCCCGTAGAGATGACTTGGTTTTATGCAAAATCAACTTCTGTTTAAGTGCCAGTCGTTGAGTAGGCGGGGTAATGGTGAAGAGTTGATCATAAGCAGAAATCCAAGTGTTAGCGACTGGTGGTTGCATATTGTAAGATTAATAATATAAGGAGAATCTACTCGCGCGTGCGAATTGTGTAAGGTATCAACATTGCAGTTGAATGAGCTAGCAGGCTGCTGGTCGGACCCTACTAGAGATTTAAGCTAGATAAGTACTTTACATTATTTAGCTATATGAATTCGAGATAAAAAAAAATTCTTATTGCTTCCTAGCTTTAGTTATTAAAGTGCATTTCGTAAAAGTTGAATAAGATTAGATATTCTAAAATCATGTCTGCTTCTTCCTCGAGCCCTCCCACACCCACGACGTGGCCGCAGTAGCCTAGTGGTCAAGAATATGGACTGGTGGCCGGCGTTTCATGAGTTCGAGCCCAGTACCACTGTAGACTTGCCGTGTACAGGAGCGATGCACTTTAAATCTGTCGAGAGCTCAGACCTCCCTTTGGTATGGTGTGATAGTTAGGAGAGGGAGGGGGGGGCAGCTTAGGTGTCGTTTTCGTCACTTGACTATGGTTCAAATTACGAGGTCTGTTGCCAAAAGCCCTCGAGTTGCTGAACACAGTGCGATGTTAATATTCACTCACTCGCTCATCCACACCCGCGACCAACGGGTCGCGACACGGCTTCTTTACAAGGCGAAGTTCTCATATCAAACATCGTAGTAAGAGTCCCAGAAGTTAGTTAAAGAAAATATGCGAAAGAACCCAAAAATTTTAATCATATTTATGTTTTTGTATTTGCATTTAAAAATATAAACATTATAGTTTAATTCAAAAAAAAAGTTTTTAAAATATATTTTTTTGTCCAAATATAAATGTATATTTTCTGATTTTTATTTCACCTTATAGGAGATAAATAATTTGTATTGGTTTCAAATTTTCTTTGCTAAGCATTTATATCTCATTGCCTTCATTTATTTACCAGATTTGAGAAGCAAAATCATTTAGATACACAATTTCAAAACGCTTAGTTATGTCATTTCACTCAATTGAAAATTCAACTATTACAAATATTTAAAAAAAAAAAAAATTGAGCGTCGAGTAAAATTTTCAAAGCTACTTGGATAATTTTTGAACTTTGAAGTGTGTGTGTGTTTATTCAAAGCGATGTTTGTAATTTGAGTCATGTATTTTTTCATTTGTAAAACTGTTATGTGACAACTTTCAACTGCATGGTAGCACAAATAGTATTATTATTAAGTAACGAATTTAAAAAGATATATTAAATCCAAATAATCAAAAAACAATAGTATACAGACATTGGTTTATAAGAAAAAATTTCTTGCGACATTTATTCTTCCTGACAAATCCTTTTTTTGTCTTGCAGTGAAGCGTTTTGCGTTAAATATTGCTGTTTCCCACACTCCTCACCAAACTTAACCGTGACTGAGCTCGCCGTATTTCCTGCGCTTTCTACCCCAAGTGTAACTTTACACCCCCGTACCATGGGCGTTCTGTCTGCAAACAGGAAACGCATCGGACGAACCAGGGCCGATCCTAGGGTGTCGGCCACCCGCGTGCAAAGACCTAATCTGCCGCCCCTCAAAAGAATTTTTCATAATTTGACTAATAGTTAACGTTGTCGCTATAAACTCTCATCGACCTGTATTAAAGTAAAACATTAATAAAATGTAAATACAATTATATAAGTGCAGAACCCTTTTTTTGACCAACTAATATGTCCTAATAGCGACAAAATACTTTAATTAAATAATAAAACAAATAATTTTCTTAATAAGTTTTTTTTATGTACCATGTTTTTATAACCATTTTTCATGCATTGTCATCCACTTCTGAGCTATTATCCAAATTTCAAGTCTCTAGCACATCAGGAAGTTAGTTTAAAATCAATTACAAAATTCCACACGGACAGACATACAAGAAAGCGAGTTGATAAAAACATGGTAAAACCTGGGGTCCCCTCTGTGACCCCAGAGCCACGAAATTGTATAACCGCCATCTGAAAGTATCTGCTACGTAAATCAAGTGATGACATAATTTCGGTGTGTGGAATATTAGTGATCAAATCATCAATTAGCGGTAGCGGATATCGTGGATACCTCGAAATCGCATTCAATTTTCTATAATCTATTGCGAACCTATAAGCTTCTGGGTCGTCTAACGGCAACCCGTTATTCTTCCGACATAAAACTACAGGAGATGCGTAAGGCGATGTTGTTGGAATTATAGTTCCTTCGTCCATCATTTTCTTAATGTGGTAATCAATGATACCCTGTTTGACCCTGTCATAGCGATAAGGTCTCGAAGAAACAGGAGGATTATCACCCGTATCAATTTCATGACAAAACACATGAGTCAGACCTAGCTTAGCCGAAAACAAGCCTTGAAATTCCTTAAACAAAACATGCAACTTCTGTTTTTGCCCTGCATTTAACTTAGTCTTCGATAAATCTATCCGTACCGGTTCGTCCGAAATTGCCACTTTCTCAATCTGCGAGTCCGGAATGACTAACGATTTCGTAAAAAAATCAAAACCTATCTTTGCATGCGACGTAAAATCAATGCCCAAGATGCGTGGATATTACATTTCAGCAATCACATGAAAATTCCCCAATTTCGAAAACTCCCTTATCTTAATCCGTAACTCAACGGTGCCCAAATTTGTGCACTGCGACCCTTGTGCCGTAACTACTTCCGCTAACGATTTCTTAATAGGACGGAAAGAAAAATATGATCGGTACGTCTCCTCTGAAATAAATGACTTCTCCGCACCTGTATCCCAGAGAGCTTTTACAAACGTGTCATGTAAAAGAATCGGCACATATGGAAGATCAACTGGTGATAACCGTAATGAATTAAGTTTAATCCAATTAGGAGGATTTGACTCAACTAGCGACCGCTTACCTCCTGCAACACGATCGCTTAGAAGTTTAAATTGGCATTTCCTTGCCTTCCACTGGTGCAATCACCACGCCTCCAATTCCGCTTTGCTGAATCATCAATAGGAGCCTTACTAACCACCATTCTTCTGTTTTGATAACAGTCTGGCCTATGATTTGGTTGGTTGTTGCGGTTTCCTCCTTCGAATCCCTGATTTCGATAATCACGACGAGAAAAATTATTCGCACCCCTGCTTACTCCTCTTTGATCATTTTGTCTATTTCCGACCCCTATATCTCTCCAATTTCCATTATTCCGTCTTTCCGCAGGATTCCTACCCATATCCCAACCTCGTCTAGCAAAATTATTACTCGAACCCTGGGTTTCTCTGCAGCTATGACGTTCCTCATACCGATCGACCAACTCTAACAAGTGTACCTTCGTCGTGGGGTTTCGAACCTCTAAATAGTCCCTAATCTGGGGTTCGAGTCGCATTACAATGTGATCGACCAATTTTGCATCATCATAATTCAAACCTAAAGTCTTATGGATTTTTAATAACTTATATATAAAATCTGATGGGGTCTGTCCCTTCTGCTGCTTGAATGAAAAAAACTGAGCCTCTAACTCCGACTTATTCCTTACCACTGGAAAACTATCTGACAACTTCTTTTTAAGCGACGCGAAGGCAGTCGCTTCTCCGTTTACACACGCAAATCCTATGACCTCAAACCAGTCTAATGCTCTCCCAATTAAATGACCCTTTAAATACGCACACGCCAGATTCGCCGGTATCTCATAATAAGCTATATTATCATCAATATTATCAAGAAACTCCGCTACATTCTCTCGACCTGAAAAGAATAATTCCGGCAGAACCCTAAAACCAGCACTCGCTCTTAAATCCGGTATTTCAGTTGGGCGCCAGTGTCGTGAATTATACCATCCCCTCGGATTATCATCTCCCCGTCTACCGTTAAATGTTTCTGGACGTGTAGGCGGATTAGAGAAATCAAGAGAAATAGTTGCAAATCACTATATTTATTGATGCTTATTAATCACGGGCAAGCTACAATCACACGATTCAAATTTAAGAGAAATAAAACACAGTGGAGTATGAGAAGGAGTTACTACTAGCGGAACTACGGAATCGCGACTGAATCCACGAAAGATCAAACACGTACAATTACAGCCAAAACACGTACACGTATTCACAAATTTCTAAATCACTAACCTTATCCTTGTAACATCGGCGGTTCCGTCGTGGTGATGAATTCTTTACTGGTTGAATAGGATAGTAGACAAGGATCCCCACACGGTAATACGGAATCTTTTCTAATTTCAATCTACTGCTCTCCGGCGTAGCTTGTCACGTACCGCTATCCAATACTGTCAACAACTGCGTGTTGATCTACCGATGCTTCAATTCATTTGACTTCACCTTTCTAACTCTTCACTTTACTTTTTTTTGTTAACTCGCTAAACCTGAACTTATATAATATATCTCATTTGCATAAATCACGCTTTGGCTCCCGGTGGAGATTGGTTGAAATAAATAAAACTTTAAAGAAATATTGAGGAGGTTAGTGGAAACCGTATAGATCCGTCACAAACCCAATGTTTCTTCTTCACCTAATTAATATCCGCAAGAAATTTGGAATAATTTTACGAATATTTACTCCATGTTTTTCGCATTTTTCGATTTATGCTTAACTTTTGGACACCAGTGTATAGTATTATTGAATTCAATACATTGTTCTTGAATGGTGGTAAGGGGGAGAGGGTGATGAAAATTATGATTAAATATAGGGTCGCAAATGTTAAAAGTTTGAGAAGCACTGAGCTAAGGGGATAAGATTACATGAAATTACTTTTCAACTGGAAGATGGGGTGTATATATAAGAGGGTAGATCAATGTACAATGAAAATTGTTTAACACGAAACATAGGGGGACTGAAATATTTTTTCGTGTTAAAAGAATTTCGTGTTAAAAGATATTGCAAAAAAAACTTATATTCAACAAAAGTAAGCTTATTAAAGTACATTTTATTTACATAGATATGTATATATGCATGTATTTATTAAAAATCAATGAAAAAAACATTCACAAAAGAACTAAATGAAATTTAATGCAAAATTTTAGTTTTTTGAAAAACAAAATCGCTATTGAGTTTTTGGAAAATAATCTGATATTTTCTTTGCATTGTCTTTTTTATTATTAAATTGTCCAGAATTTCGATGTCGTCCATTTTATTATTCATTTCACCAATGGAATGTGTTTTAAATAACTGCTCATACTTTTTTTCATGATTTTCCTCATTTTTTATGACTTGGGAATAGGAGCTGCATTATTCATTTCATTTTCACCGTCGAAATCTGTATCAATGATACTTTTCTGAGCATTGAACAAACTCCAAAATGCCTCGCCTGCCATGATTGGGGCTGTACACACATTATCCTCATGTACTGCAACGAATTATTTTGATGATATAGTTGGACAGTCCAATAATACAGAAAACTAATGCGAAACCACCTTTCTTTCATTTCACACCCCTCTGAAATCTCTGGTGTTTTCCGTATTTTGTTCATTCCCAGAAGGGAAATCTTTTCGTGTTAAGATGGGAAAAAAATGCATGAAAATACATAGCAGTTTGTCGGAACCGTTGTATTATTTCGTGTTATCCGATATTTCGCTTTAAGCGTTTTCGGGTTAAACGTATTGCATTGTAGATCATGATTAGCTTTTAATATGTTTTCTTTTATTATTTTTAGTGCTATATTGGGAATCTTTTGATTCACCGATTAGATTATATGACATCTTGTTACATTTTGGGATTTTTTAAGAAAACAGGTAAAAAGTCGCAATTTTTTTAATATAACCCACTAAAGTACCTACAGCATAAAATAAGATTTAGAACTTCGATAAACTTCGCTAACATTAATAATACTATGCGAATATTGAATTGTTTTTCAAACAGGCTTTGTAATGAAAATTATTTAACCAAAATGAGCTGCAAGATTTTTTCTCAAATATTTTTACACCAAACATAATTACAAGAAACTGCCTTTTAATGGAAGTATAACATTTTTTTACTAAAAAGGAATTTAAGCGCTGTTAATGAGCGTTGTAAAACCATAAGCAAAAAATCACTTCTTTCCTCTCTTTTGTTGTCTAAATTGTAAGGCTGTTATCAAATTGAAAACTTTTAATTTCCCCAAAATGCATGTTGAATTTAAACACTCCTATGGTCTTAAGTAAATTAAACCATGTTAGGTATTTTCGTATATCAGCTTTATCAAAAATCAATTTTGAGACGCCTTTATTAAGTATCAATCCACAGTGTGTGTGCCATTGCCAGTGTCGCTGATTAGCAAAAAAAAAAAAAAAACTTTTTATTGCGGTGTATATAGCCAGCTCTGTTTCTAACTTTGCTATCAAATGAGGGATGTACGTAAAAAGTAGACATTAATGAACAATGTGTGTGAACCAACACACTGTGTACTAACATTCTGTTTTTCTTAAACTATGCTATGCTATTGGAAAATCGTGACTTAGTTTGATTTCTCAATAACTATTTAATATTCAGCATATACACTTGTGACGGGTGCTTACGCGTTTCACTAACCTTCTCTTATAAACTTTTAAATTGTATTTATTTTGACCAATCCCCACTGAGAGCTGGAAGTGTGACTTATGTAAATAAGATAGTTTCGGGTTTAGCGAGTTCGAAAGAGATATAAAAGGGAGAAATGAAATGAAGAAAAAAGGATGACTAAGCGGTTTGATAGAGTAGAACTCCGTGTTTGGGATTGAAAAGTAAACTACGTGGTTGTCCAAGAAGGTGTTTTTAACCGTCTAGCTTAATGAAGTGAAATTTGAAGATTATTGAAAAAGATTCCTTAAGGCGGTTCAGAAGTTATTGAAGATATCCTAGATTATAGCCACTTCCTAAATTCTACTCGTTCCAGGTTCCTTCTGAAGAAGATTTCAGGTCTGTAACTTTTGTAGTTTAGATTTAAATGTGTAGTTTGATTGTACGTGTTATTCCCCTCGTGATATCAGTTAGTATTCCGTCGTCCATATTTGAATTCTGATAATACTCCATGATAATTTATTGTTCTTAAAGTTGATTATTAATTGTAGATTTCTGTCTTAAAGAAATAATAAATAAGTGATTTATTATTTGAGTAGTCTTTAATTATGAATCCTACATATCCTAACATAGATAATATGCAAAGGGGTAGTGGGAGACTACGACACACTAGTGTGCAAAAATTAAGGACGAGACGGTTTTTTCAATATAACTTTGTACAAAAGCATTCCAAATCAACACATTTAATACCGTAAGATCCGCAATACGTAAGGACATGAGTAATGTAAGCAACACTTACTAAAAGAGAAATCAGAGAGATAAAAAGAAGCTTTATTGAAAAAGTAGCATGGAGCGCAATGCGACTGAAGGCCGAAACATCCCTGTGATGGGTGTCCAGCAAGAAATATCCGGTCTTTAGTAGGGGATATGATCTCCCCTGACTGCTAGGCAGGTTTCACAGCGTCTGCCCATGCTGAGAATGAGGGTGTCAATGAGTTGTTGAGGCATTGCTGCCCATTCGTCTTGCAGCGCCAATCGAAGCTTCGGAATCGTTACTGGTGGTAAGGTACGAGCTGCCAAGCGTCTGCCTAGAAAATCCCATACATGCTCGATGGGATTGAGATCCGGAGATCGTGCCGGCCAATCCATACGTTCAATATCCTCACTCTCTAAGAGCTGTTTGGCAGCTACTGTGCGATGACATGGTGCATTGTCTTCCATGAAAAGGAACTGCGGACCCATAGCGCCTCTAAAAAGACGCACATATGGAAGAAGAATCTCGTTACAATAACGGGTCCCGTTGACTGAACCTGCGTCGAAGATGTGAAGGTCTGTACGACTACCAAGCATGATGCCTCCCCAAACGAGAACACCGCCACCTCCATACCTGTCCCTTTCAATGATGTTCGAGGGATGATCGCGGCTTCCCCGCTCTCTCCAGATGAGTATGCGATGAGAATCGCTACTCAGACTGAATCTGCTCTCATCTGTAAAGAGTACTCGTCCCCATTCATTGTCTCTCCAATTCCGGTATTCCCGGCACCACAGAGAATACCTTCTCCGATGGGCAGGTGTTAGAGGTACACACCGTACAGGGCGTCGTGCAAACAGACCACCACCGTGCAGTCTTCTGGCCACGGTAAAACGCGATATCGGTCGTCCAGTCGCCTGTGTCGTGTGTTTAGCGATTTCTCCCGCTGTCTGCCGCCTGTTTTTTCTGGCCTATAAGGCAATATACCGGTCATCTGCGGGTGTGGTTCCTCGTGGACGACCACTACTGAACCCCCGGATAGCTGTTCCTGTAGTTTGAAATTGTCTCCAAAGTCGTGAAACGATGCTGTGAGCAATTCCGAACTCTGCAGCCACACTTGTCACACTGCGACCTTCCTCCAACTTCCCAATGATTCGACCTCGGGTAAAAGCATCCAGATGTCGTCTAACAGATTGATTATTCGCCATTTCTCGCTGAGGCAGCAACTCGGTGTGATTTTAACTGCTATACGGTGTGCAATCTCTTTGCCAGAAATACTAATCTTACACCGACAACATGCTTTACTACTCAGACACTTCCCCATTACGTCTACCTGCATATCTGGGCATGTGCTTTCGTACATCACCTCACTTAATCTCCTGATTGGTCTTTCTGTCCGCTCTGCCTCTTCGTTCAGCTGATATGCTAATTTTTCGACTTCGTCCTTAATTTTTGCACACCAGTGTAAATTCGACGTATTATAAGTTTTATTTTTAGAAATTGTGCAAAATTTTGCTTGATTGATAGAACTATATGCGGCCGCCCCTTGTTTTGGCCGCCCTCGTGCGGTGCACGCGCTGCACACCTGCTAGGATCGGCTCTGGGACGAACGCAAGGTTTTCGTCTTCACACACACAAAAAAAATATTGCAATTTAGACTAAGTTCTAAATATTCACAGCACCTTCAAAGGCACATTCGCACACCCGCAAATTTACTACTTTAAATGAAGTGCAAATTAACACTAAATATTTCTATAATGTAAAATTCTGTATTATCTCCATCTCTGGCTGTTATACTCAAACACAAGCTACGGCATCAATTATGTTATTAATTCGTTCCAATTGTTTTGTTTTACATATAAAGTTAAAGAAAACAATTAGAAAGGATTCCTTAGCTATACTTACAAATTTACAACAAGATGTTACTCAAATATAACTCAACTGATAATGCGTAGAAATAATGCTATTTTTAAGACACACACATACACAAGACCACTCTATTTGTTAAATATATATGTTTTTCCAGACATGTTATGTGCTTACAGATTCATTCACTTATCACATTCTTTTGAATCGCCTTTTCTCTTGGGAATATTTCAAGATACATTCCTCAAATGAGCGTACATACATCTTATTTGCACAAAAGAACAAACCTCTTCATTGTTTTTCTTGTAAAATGTATCCCTTCCAAAAGACGAAGGTTTTCCTTCAGCCATCAAAAGAACGCTCTTCCTGTCGGAGTTTTTATTCAAACCAAGCAACACTTCGAGTGAGCTCAAACAGTCTAGATCCTCTTCATGATAAATTCCAAAGTGATGTGTCACAAGATTCACACCGAAAATCCATTTGAAGAACTCTCACCCATCCGCTTTTCAATGTAATAGTTTTAGAAAGAGTTTTTCGAAAAACAGAAGGGACTATTTCGGTAGTTTTTTGCAATATGTGATTCAATTTTGTCTAAGAAAATCAATGCAAGATATTTGGTTATTTGAATAATAATTTAATATTCTTAAGAAAATGGACGCTTGAGTAAAATGAAGATCTAGAAAAATTATGCATTTTGATAAATATTCAAAGACAAGAATTTCCAATTTTGATAAATATTAAACAAGAATTTCCAAGGATTTCTTATCTCTCTTTCTTATTCAAGGATTTCTTTCTTTATCAAAGAATTTATTTTCTTGTGTCTCTTTTTAAAGTTCGTAAGAAAATTTACATAAAATCAGATAGAGTCGTTTTATGTTAAAGGTTACAAGGAACTATTATGTTTGATACTTGAAATTATTTAAGGTATCCAACTACCCTAAAATAGTGAATTTTGCTAAAAATTGATAATTTTTTTATGATTTTATTTTATAGGCAATTGTATTAGCTTTATAAAAATACCAAATTTATTACTTTTCGTTCTCTAAAACAAAAACAACAAGTGTTTCAGTAAAAGCAGATGCCATTACTTTAAGCAAGATGTCATACATTAAAACGCATTTTACTAGAAATGAGATTTTTTGAAAATAATCAAACGGGGTCAACGATTGCTAAGAAAGTTTTGAACAAAATGAACTGAAATTTTTTCTGTAAATTCTGTATAATAGTAGAATTGTTTTAACACCTTCAGATTTATCAATCACTGTTTTATTACAAAATTTAGAGTCCCTTATGTTAATATAATCACTGTCTTTTTTTAAGCATTTTCATATAGTAACCGAGATAAAGTGCTCTAGTTTTTGTAAAAAAGAAAATATCTCTTATCCTAAAGGTCATTTCAAAATTGAATAATATAGCAACTTATTAGATTGAAAAAATTGAAAATTTGTTTATAAACCTTTGGTGCAGAATGGGCCGCGTTTATGCTATTTTTTGTCAATTTTTACCTACTTTTTCCCATTTTAGTATTAATTTCTTTTTCTCTTCTAAATTTTAGCACATTTTTCTTAAAATGCTCTAAACAAATCTAAAAATAACAAAAAAAAATCCCCATATCTCCATTTTTTTAAAAAAAAAAGTTGTCGCAACCAGTCGGATAGCTTAAGTGAACTTTTTTGAATGAACTTTTAAAAGATTGCCACATATGTGAGGAAAAATATGAAAAATTTCGATATTATTATCTGTTACATGCACTTTTGTGTTCAAGTTTAGATGAAATTTTTTTAGCATGTCGGTCTATGTCAGGGGTGGCCAACCTGTGGCACGATGAAGTTGCAGCAGTGGCACGCGAAGACTTACTGAAAAATGTTAAAATTTTTTTTGAAATGTAATAAATAACCATTTTTTATAATTTTTTTGAAGTGGATGTGTCTCAGACCCCCTACTTAAAATCTGGATCAAAATAGGTTTGAGAATAAATGTTTTCTGCTATGAAAATAATAAAATAAATATCACTGTAACTGCCACTTACGTCATTACTTGGGGTAAGCCAAAAGTAATTAATAGAATCTCGGGGTAAATTATTATATTTAATGACATAAAATAACACAGTTACAAAGGACAGACACTTAGACAATTACAAGACAAACATTTAAAGAAAATAAGTAAAAATAAGTAAAGTTTACAAAGTCCAGGATTGGACAACGAAATGGAGAACGCACGCTTGTTCCGATCCAAACTCTCTCTGACGGTACTACAGTGTTTCGTACAGTCACACTTCCGGTCCAAGCCCATATTGTAATGGCGGCACCTACATTTCGGTCTTGGAACTATACCGTGCGTTACATCACTCAATACTAGATAATGTGCACTTATAATAACCTAATTTCTTAGCACCTGTAAGAGCTAATCCTAATATAGATGGCTTGGTAATAAAAAGTAGTAATTCAAAAGCTACATTAAGTAAATACCGAGCTTTTAACAATTATTTCGAATTAAATGATTCAATTTACTCATTTTTATCTTATACCTAACCTAATTTCTTAGCACCTGTAAGAGCTAATCCTAATATAGATGGCTTGGTAATAAAAAGTAGTAATTCAAAAGCTACATTAAGTAAATACCGAGCTTTTAACAATTATTTCGAATTAAATGATTCAATTTACTCATTTTTATCTTATACCTAACCTAATTAATTAAATTTGCAGAAAGTTTACTAACAATAAAACATAAGTTTGTGTGTGTGTGTGTGTACTTCATCTTATTTATTATATTATTTTTAAATTTCGATTACATAGACTTGCATTAAAAAATGTGGTATTTTTGCGCAAAAATCCCACAATAAACTTGTAACATTTTTTTCACTTTTCCATATTTGTTTGTCGGAAGATTTGGAAGTGGCACGCATAATTATTATTTTTTTTATCAAATAGTTGCAATCTTCCCAAAAAGGTTGGCCACCCCTGGTCTATGTAATAAAGGATATTGTAAATTAATTAAATCTTTTTTTCCAAGTTTTATATATATCGAAGTTAATCTGGATAACCCATAAAGCAAAAAAAAAAAAATTATTAAAATAAAATACAATGAATTTTACTATTTTCATGTATATATATACATTTATATATATATATACACTAATAGGTTCTTTTCAAGTATATTTTCTTTCACATAAAAATTTGAATATGTTTTATAGTAAATTCTCTCATTTTGTGTTAGTTAAATTTCTCATACATGGACAGAGAGAGAGAGAGAGAGAGAGAGAGAGAGATTCCTCGTCTCATTACAAACACAGAATTTAGTAAAAATAACATAACATGTTTCTCTTTTTAAAGGATAATTTCACAGGAATTATTAATAAAGTAAACTCTTTCTGTTATTATTTCACGATATTACTTTATTCAAAATTATAAAACAAGTTTTAAGTCTCTTATAGTTACATATATAAATTCAAAAATATCCTACAAAGTTTCCCCAAAATGTGATGCATTTTAAAATTTCTGCTTCTTTTTAAAAACCCCTAGAATTTATACATATTTCCAATATTCTATATTTAACAGTATGAAGAAGAAATTGGAACTGATTTTGTTGATCATGATTCAATGTAAATATTGAAAAGATTCCTATCAATTGTAATTTTGAGTAGATTTTTGAGAGTAGCTTTTAAAATTGTCGTTATTAAATGTAGTTACCTGATGATTTTGTTTGATTTAAGTTTCTTTATATTTCTTTACATACATTAAGATTTTATTTTCTTGTTTACATTACCCAGCATTCTTGAGATACCAATCTTTTTTTTTTTTTGCTACAAATAAATTAGAAAATTCTTGGTATTCCCTTAAATAATTTTTCAAACAATTTTTATTGTCCATCCAGTTTAATTACCAAATTTTTAACATTTTCTTTTCACCAATTTAGATGCTTTAAGCTTGATTTGGTTTTTATTATAATCCAGATGGGAACACATGAGGAAAACAACTTTTTGTTCAATTAACAAATTCGGCGTGCAAGTATTCTTTCAGAATTCTTGAAAGATTTTCTTTAGTTGTGAGGAAAATAAGATCAATAATTTGATTTAAGAGATTACGCACACAAATACCGATTTAAAATAATCAACAACTTTGAGTTTTGTAAATTCTAAGCAACATTTTTTCCTTTCAGTATCAACTATTTCGGATTAAATAAAAAGAAAAAAATTACTTTTCTTGCTTAACATTCCATGAACTGAACGCTTCTTCGACACTATTTACTTACTGTTAATTTTTTTAATTATTGTCAGTAAATTAAGTTCAGTTTTTTTGTAATTAATGCTACTTACTGCCGAAAGGGAATTATACTCGTACGTAAAGCTTAGTTTAGCGTGAAGCTTAAGGCATCCAACTAGGTTTGAAGACCAATTTTTCAAAAATAGATTTTCGGAAGAATTTTATTATTTTAAAGAACATAAATAGGTTTAAAGAGTCATAATTTTTAATAAATAACATGTATCACCCCTTGTTTTTTAAAAAATATTATTTTCATAAATATTTAGCAAAAGAAAAGAGAGAAGACATAAATAAAGATATATTTGACATAATGTAATTTTAATTTCATTGCCATATTTCTTGATTTATCTGAAGTGTCACAAACTGCAGGGTAAAAATATTTTAAGAAATAAATATTTTATAAGCATTCACACAAATAATAATAATTTTTTGTCAAAATTACTTTATGTTACAAGTTAAAAATTGCTGTAAAAATTACTGTTAGGGGTTTATAACATAAGCGTTATAAATTTCATTGAATTTGATTGGATTGTCTTAGAGATATCCGCTTTTTTTTCGGGCACAAATTACCGAGAA
Organism: Trichonephila clavata; assembly: GCA_019973975.1. Classification (NCBI taxonomy): domain Eukaryota; kingdom Metazoa; phylum Arthropoda; class Arachnida; order Araneae; family Nephilidae; genus Trichonephila; species Trichonephila clavata. The sequence continues at coordinate 17,096 of BMAO01037513.1, read as the reverse complement.
AATTTTATTCTTCAAAAAATACATTTAAAAAATATTTTTGTAAGTTACATAAAGTAAATATTAGAAAAACAACTTAAAATTCTCCTGAGAGTTTTATATGTTATTCCTTCTTTTTCCTCAATATTTATAGTTCTTTTTCTTCTAATGGCTCTAATATCTAACACCTAAAAACACCTTCACAACCTAGTCGGATACCTTAAGATTGTGAATTTTGCCGAAAATTGACAATATTTTTTATGATTTTATTTTTTAGACTATCTTATTAACCTTATAAAAATACTAAGTGTATTATTTTCCGTTCATTAGAACAAAAACTTCAAGGGTTTTAGTAAAAGTAGATGCCATTACTATAAGCAAGATATGTTATACTTTAAAAAGCATTTTACTCGAAATGTGTTTTTTTGAAAATGCTCAAACGGGGACAGCGATTGCTAAAAAAGTTTTGAAAATAACTGACATTTTTTGTTTGTGTGTATGTTCTGTGTAATAGTAGAAGTGTTTTAACCTTCAGATTTATCAATTACTGTTTTATTACGTAATGTGCAGTCCCTTATGTTATTATATAATCACTTTTTATATAGCTTAAGCAATTTCATATAACTAAAATAAAGTGCTCTTGTGTTTGTAAAAATTAAAATATCTCTTATCTGAAGGTCATTTAAAAATGAATAACATAGCAACACATCAGAATTGAAAAAGTGAAAATTTGTTCGTAAACTTTTATTACAGAATGGGCTCCGTTTATGTTATTTTTTGTAAATTTTTACCCATTTGTTCCCCTTTTAGTAATACTAATTTCTTTTTCTCTTCTTAATTTTAGCATATTTTTCTTAAAATGTACTAAGCAAATCTAAAAACCACAAATAAATCCCCATACCCCCATTTTTTAAAAAAAAAAGTTGTCGCAAGTAGTCGGATACCTTAACCATGGTTCAAAATTACGAGGTCTGCTGGCCTTAACCCCCATGTTGTCTTAGAGTGAAACGTAAATTATAGAGTCAAATCAAATCTCAGTTATGATACTGTTTGGTTGCAGGATTTTCAGAACTTCAGAGAGATTTAAAAATATTCTTAAAAAAGGCGTTTGCTGTTAAGGATTTATTTTATCAATACATATCAAATAGAAGAGTTTCTTTTGCTCTGTTATACAACATTAATTTCGAAGGAGCACAAATGAAAATCATCTGAATTTTTCTTCTGTAGAATGATAAGTATTAAATATGCAAGTTCCATTTAAAATTTAAAGTATAGAAATGATTTCAATTTGTGTTATGAAAGCTTTATAATTACATAATTTTTTATACATGTATTTATGTTTTTAAAGTTCTTTAATGGCTTTAAAATCCAAAACATTTCCTTATATAGTTTTTTTAATACATGCATTAGAAATTAGCAATGCTTATATCGATATGGATGCTAGATATCAGATTATTTCAAAACATATTTTTGATAAAATTCCCTTTATTTTCAGTTGTTTGTCTTTATAAGTTCACAAACAAGAATTGTTCACAAATTGAAAAAACCGTTTATAGGGACAAAATGAAAATTTTTAAGTAATAAGTTGAGTTGAATGTTTATTAGAGCGTTGTGCATTTCGTAGCAACACGAGGGCTATTGATGACAGACCTCGAAATATTAAGCCTCTTTCAAGGATAAGGACGGCACTTGAGCTGTCATCTCACTCTCCAAATTTCTGCACCACCCCAAAGTGAGGATTTGGAGCCCCGATAGATTTAATCAAGCATGAAACCCTCTTACGGCGATATTCATTGGCACCAGGGCTCGACAGAAGTAAACGCCGGCCTCGAACTTCGCGATCTCTTTCTGAGTAATTGAAGGAACATAAAAAAAAGTTATACAAAAACAAAATAATTTATTTCAGTTAAGTTGAACCCTTTAAAGATATGCTTACAAAATTCAATTTAGTGATTACACAAGCAAAAATCGACAATGAGAATCATGAAATGTTTTATTAAACTCAACAGTATAAATTTTAAAGCCACAATTTTTTTCCGAAAAATATAATAAACAAGAATTATAAAAAAAAATTTTTGAAGTCAATTCCTACTTAGGTCAACATAGAAATTTTTCATTTTTTAGTTACTTTTTATTAAATAGTTACAATTAATGTAAATATGTATATACATAGGACAGAATCACAATATTTAGTGACAAAATAGGTAACGGTTTTCATTGCAATTTTCCATTTTCCTTTCTATATATGGTGCTAGACTATTTTTGCTTGTTTATATCACTATTTATGTATTCATTCATTAAATTTAATTTTTCTAATAAAATAGTATAGTAAAAAAGGAACCACATTCTCATAAATTAGGCTATCCCATGTGGGATTCGAACGCGCGACCTTTGGATTAGAAGTCCAATGCGCTATCCATTGCGCTACAGGGACAAAACGAACGATTTTCCTTTCTGTATATACAGTTGCACTTTTATTTTTGTTACTATTTACTCATTTTTTAATTTAATTATTGAATTGATATTTGAAAAAGCTGTATTAACATCAAGTGTCCTCCACTACAAGTTTTAAAAAAGGTATTTGAACTTGAATGGAGGAATAGAAAATATTTTATTAACGATTGAAAATTGGAACAAGATATATAAATAAATATATATTTATATAGGGGGAGTGAACTAATGGTAGGAATTGAAAAAAATTGTACAACACATAGCAAGCGAAATCTTAATGCATATTCCAGCGGCGTAGGGGAGAATATTGGGGCCCCTTGCAAAGTCAGGTCTGGGGCTCAAAATCGAATCTTATAAAGGGTACGTACTCGGATTTGTCAGTCAGATTTTGGGCACTCTAGAATCCTGTCCCCCCACCACGATGCGGGGGTGTGCATTACAACACTGGCATATTCCTATTTCCAAGGAAATGTGAGTAAACTGACTGCGCATAGGAACACAATTCATTTAACACTACATAAACTTTAAAAATGGTATATAAGTGCTTGAGTTTAGTTTAAAATTAAAATTAATTAACTTGGGCACATCAAATGTTTGCATATGGTGACCGGTGGGTAGAGCGCCTCCTTTTTACGCATTGTAATAGCAAGCCTTTCTCTTGCGGACTATGAAATTCAGGAGCCTATGGTCTTGTGCAAGGATACTGGAAACGGACTCTTTTCAGATTAAAGACTTGTTAGTGTGATGAGGACGACACTGAATTGGTGCGTCACTCTCCTGACTTCTATGCTTCGTGGGGGCTTGAATACTTTTTAGATGTATTGTGCATAGATCCAATACTTTCTTAAAGTTTATCATTGGTGGAAATCATGATTCATTTATGGTTTTACTTGTGTAAATTTCTTAAAATTGAGAGATAAGTTGGAGTTGAAAGCTTTCACATACATATACACATTTAAAATTTCCCGCAATATGCAAAAAAAAAAAAAAAAAAAAAAAAAAAAAACGAGCCTTACAGTAGTCGCATTTGATGTGTAACATCTGGTATGTTATCGTGGTAAATACGCAATAGTGATTTTAACCCTGAAAAAATTGAATCGGGTATGATTGGAAATAATTTTCTATCGAATAATTATATCTTTAATAAAAATTTTATTTAATTAACAAAAGGAGTGATGCAATTTTTTATCAAAAATATTTATTCTTATTAAATTTGGGAAAGAGCGGAGACAATAGTTTTATGAAAACTAAAATATGGCACATATATTTATGATTTCAAAGTATTTTAAAAATCGTTGAAAAACAGCTTCAATAACAGTACCACTGTTAGTTGTCGAAACATTTCGATTTGTGTTCATGTCGAGCTTGAGTTCATCTTTCAGAAAATCTATGAACGGCTCAGCTTCTGGCAAACTGAAGTTAACGTTAAAATCACCATTCAAAAGCATGGGAAGGGAGTGAGTTTTTTTAAAAAAAGAGCAGAACTCCACACCTTCCGTATACGGTAAAAGTACAAAATGCAGGAAATCTTTAATTTTTTTTAACTGTTTGATTCGGAGAAATGTATGCGACCACCGAAATGACTCTGTTTGTCCAATTTCAAATAAGCATTCTGCCGCACATATGTCCCCAATATATTGACTAACAATACCCAGTCCACTTGTTTGACGATCAATAATGTCCATATATTACTTACTCGTATTTTTTTAAGAATGATGATCTTTGTCGGACGCTTAACAGTAAATATAGTTATTAATATATTTTACACATATAAATATAACTTCAGATTTCATACACAACGAGCCCTGACACTTTGACAATTGAACGTAAGAATCGCAAGTTTATTCTGGATGAAGTCTAATAAGACTTGCTAGTATGTGCGAAGTGGATTTAGAGTCAAGTAAACGAAACCGAGTTTTTGAATTCCAATCTTTTCAAATGCTAAATTTAACAATATAAAACAAAAAGCTGGTGGCTTCATTGCTACTAGAGTTGGACCCCGATACGAGGGTAGCGAAGAGATACCATCAAACGCATGTTTAAAAATTAGAAATATTAGAGAAAATCACAAAAATACCCTTTACTTAATTAGTTTTTTTTAATCGATAGATCTTTTTTAATCACAATTAAAAATTTTATATTGACAGCGACTGGAATTAAACTCAAAGTATGAAAATGATTCGCACTAAAATATTTAATCAAATAATTCCATATTACTTACTCGTATTTTTTTAAGAATAATGAACTTTGTCAGACGCTTAACAGGAAATATAGTTATTAATATAGTTTACACATATAAATATAACTTCAGATTTCATACACAACGAGCCCTGACACTTTGGCAATTGAGCGTAAGAATCGCAAGCTTAACCTGAATGAAGTCTAATAAGACTTGCTGGTATGAGCGAAGTGGATTTAAAGTCATGAAAACGAAATCGAGTTTTTGAATTCGAATAAAATGCTACATTTAATAATATAAAAAAGCTGCCTGCTTGATGGCTACTAGAGTTGGACCCCGAAGCGAGGGTAGCGAAGAGAAACCGCCAAGCGCGCTTATTGGTCAAATCAAACAGCGCGCGCTTCCCCGACTTCCTGTTACGCATTTCCGTCCTTTTTCACGAAATCACTCCAACAAATATCCAGCAACCGAGAGTAAAGATGTTACACATAAAAAAAACCCCTGAAATCATTGTGATTTTAGATTTATTCATTCTCATTTACTGAAATTGTGAATAAAAAATTCCTTCAAGAATCATCAATTTTGTTACTTATCAGATATTGAAAAGTTTAAAAAATTTAATTCAAAATAAATCACCTGATTTCAAAATACTATGTTTTTAAATCTAAACGTTATGGAATGAGTAAAAAGAAAAATATGGAAGTTTATATTATGAACAATAGATGGCGCTCGTGTGTGTGTTCTTCGTAAAGCTATTTCATGAAAGCTGTTTCAGATGCTTTTCATGGTAATGGCAGAATAATGATGTTCGCGCAGGAGAAAGCTTTTTGTGTGCTGTCATTTGTAAGATGTGGATCTGTAACAGGGGCGTAACTAACACTGAATCAATGATACGAAGCCCTAAAGCTACAGGGGCCACAATATGTGTATCTACAGTCCCACTAACAAGGTTCTCATTCCTAAAAAAGAGCCCCAAAGGAATTTTGATACACGGCCCACTCAAAACTAGCTACGCCAGTGATCTGTAACAATGCTCAGGGTGAATTTCGTAAAAAATACCGAGTTAAACGCTTAACTACGACTCAGGTTAAGAATATTTGATACCTTAGTAAATGGAAAATAGAAGGAGCCCAGACATATTTCCGCAAAATGTTGAAAGAGTGAGAAACACACACTTTTATCTGCGAACCCCAGCGAAATTGACTATTTATGCCAGTCGAGAACTGGGCATTCCTCAACATACTGTTTAGAGTGTGCGAAGGAAACAATTGTGTTACAAACTATTCAAATTGCAATGCTTGCAAGCACTGAGGCCAAGTGATAACGAACATCTATAGAATTTTTGTCTCTACATGCCTGAGGTTATGGAAACAGATGATTTTTGCACCCGGCTTTTTTTCAGTCTATTTTCTATTTGACTGGGCTTTTGAGCTGTCATAATATGCACATACATATACACATTAACTTCATAAATCCTCATACCTGGATTAAACATGAACGGGACTCACCAAAAATGTACGTTTTTGTGTGGTGTCCGAATCAAAGATTTATGTGGATCCCTTTTTATTGCAAATAAATAAATAACCCATTAGTGTGGCAGTAAATTGAATATATTACAAATCTGGCTTTTCCCCAGATAAAATATCTCTTCAACTTCCTTTTTCAAAAAGATGAGAAAATAATCCATTTAAATTTTTTTTTTTTTTATTGAAAACAATGATAAAACCCCCGTGCACCACAAAGTATCACACAGGGCTCACAGAAGTAAGTAATAAGCTCAAAACACAAAGGAATAAAAAAAAAAAAAAGAAAGAAATTAAAAAAAACATTTAAAAATAAATAATTTCTTGAGGTTAGGAAGAGAGAATTACAAACACTCATAACAAACTCGCTGAACTCTGGAAATCTGAATAAGTACTTCTGGTGGAAACCAGTTGAGGAAAATTCGGAGGCCAATTTACGTTAAGTCCCTTGAATGCTAGTCTTGGGATATTCCGTTCTCTTTCAAACTTGGAACACAGAAGGAGCACATGTTCTACATTTTCCTCGCCAGCAATATCGCAATCACAGGAAGATGACGGAACTAAATTAAATTTGTTCAAGTAGCTTTTAAAGTTTGTACCATTTGGGCTACAAAGGGTCGTCGTTTTCTTATTGCGAAGCTATCTCGCAATTAGATTGGTTGTAGTGGATCAAGATGACTTTATGTTACACAGCTGGTCACCTAGGTCACCGGATAAGACCCCATGCGATTTCTCCCCTTGAGGATTTTAAAAGATAAAATGTACTGCCACAATTCCCCACAAATCTATGTGAACTGAAGCAATGGATTTCTTTTGTTATACAATTAATTACCAAAGACACAACAAAGTGTTGGGCAAGAATTTACATAACATTATACGATTAACTAAAGGACGTTATATATTGAATCTCGTAAATAAAAATTTTTACATTTTTCCTTTATCCATGTAATATTTATCATTATGTGTCATTTATTTATGAAAATATAGCTCTTTGAATCTGATGATTCATTTGAAGTAAATCCGTATATTACCGCACACGTCCTCTCTCAAACTTTTTTACACAATACCTTACGTTTATAGAATCAGTTATGGATAATTTAAAACGAGGAAAATAAACTTATTTCTTTGAAAATACACAAACAGAATCGTTGATAACATTTAGAATGTCTCACAGAATATTAGTCTCCAAATTTTTAATTCAGATGAGAAATTATTTCCAAGTTTAAAATACGTCTAGATCTTTGTAAACAGCACGCTAAACAGTTTAAAGTAAGAACTATTTTATTCAGAATAAATTGAATCAAATATATTGGCAATTATTTCGGCTCTCTCGATTCTATTCGAAAGGGGAAGTATTGGGATGAGGAGAGGGCACAACGACAGTTCATTAACAATTCTCAAAGCTCAGCAAATCCCACGCAAAATCCTTATGGAGTAGAAAATGTAGAAATGTCTGAATTTCTCTGAATGGATGCTTTGTATTCACATTTATTATTTAACAAAAGCTTTATATTATTTGTAGTTTCTTTTTTTTTAGCCCTTTAAACTCTTTCAAAAAATATATTATATCGTACTGAATATTCGCAATTCTTTTGTTTTGAATTTATGCATGAGCATAAACTTCATCATTAAAAATTACCTTGATTGAATTGTTAAGATTAAATTAATAGCTCATTATTTACAAGGAGATAAAATTTTAAATGCTAAATTTTTCCCCAGTAAAACTTTCTGGTGACTAGTGTTTTTCAAAAGTGTTTCCTAAATTATTATGGCAACTTTTTTCTTTTCTTAATAAGTATTTTCGCTTTCGTGACTTTTTTATAAGTGTATTTATATCAATTGTTTCTAATTTTTTTCAGTTATTTTGAAAATATCGCGGATGTTGCAAAAATTTCAGAATCTTAAGTTTGTCCTTCAGAATATTTAATTAGTATAGACCGTGAGATAATTGTGCTTAAATATAGAGAGAAATAATATGAATTTGGAAGGAAGTATTTTGTAAAGTAAGATAGATATTAAACTATTAAAATAAAAAGAAACTGACTCCATCATCATATCCATGTTTTCTTAAATTTTAACTGATATAAAAGTATCAAAAAACCAAAATAACAAATAGAAATTCTTCAAAGAATATCTCAAGTTTTTTGATCAATGATTTTCTTACGCTTAAGAATACTACTTAATTAGATTTCTACCAGAATAAAATTTTATGAAATATTTTTCATAACATTTTTAATAACACAGAGATTCTCCAGTTAACAATTATTCAATCTTATGTATACTTATTCCTTTTAAAATAAAATTTATGTATTATTTTTCTTATAAGAATATTTCTTTCTGAATAAAAGGGAAAAGCATTTGCTATTTAATATTCGCTCAGCCTTGTGTGAATACATTTCATTTCATTTAAATGAAATAAGATCAAAATTGCTTAAGATTATCCGAGACGTTTATTTCTCCCACCATTTAATTCTTAAATTGATGAACTATTCAACTACACTCATTTTCAAAGGCTTACTATCTTGTCCTGATTTATCACCAAAAAGGATCTTATTCATTAAACTAGGTACATTTCAACATTCTGAACCATGTTTTCTTTGATTGGGTATTCAGACGAAACTGTTCGAACCAGAAAAGATTCGTTCGCGGCTGAGTTGCAATGAAGAAATAATAAAATGACTTTTTTTAAAAGAAAAATTTAGCTTAATGAACTTCAGTCATTGCTAAAAGGGCGATTACAATCTGGGCTGAAAAGCTTTTAATTACGTTCATGGAAGTTAACTATATTTAGATTATCATTTTGCCCCATCTGATTTTAAATTAAATATTTTCCATTAATATATTTGCAGCTATTATAGTTAAAATTATTACATATAGATTTATTGTCTAGATGAGATTTAATCTTTAACATAAAAAATTCGATTTATTCCACTTTAAGGAAATATCTAAATTAATATATATATACATATATATATATATATATATATTTGATATTATTCACATTCCATTTTTTGGAACGTTGTCGAAGTGGAGAAGTTTGGGCAGTGGGATATAAGCTCAGAGGATGTCCTCGTCATTTGATCGTGGTTTAAAATTAAGAGGTACATCGCCAATAGCCCTCGTGCTGCTTTCAAAGTGTGACGTAAATTGTCAACAAATCAACTCTGTACTGATTTCAGCAACATTTCAATTTTTTCTAATAATTTTTCCTGAAAATTGTATTACATATTGATATGAATTTTTTATACTGAATGCTTAAAATAGTGAAAATAATTTCTATCTGGATGTGTAATACGTTAATATGGTTCTCTGTTTATTTTATGTTAAAATTGTACTATTCACAAGCAACATCGTTCCTTAAAATTAAAATGGCGATTCAATGGAAACTTGGCGGTGGAGCAAAGTTGACATAATTTTGGTCGACCATGTTGGCGAGTTGGTGACCATATAGATTATTCTGGAAATTATTGGGTGAGTGAGTGAGTGAATATTAATGTCGTACTATTCAACTATACTCGACAGCTTTTGCGACGGACCTCCTGGAAATTATTGGAGAAATCTACTAATATCACGAGAGTAGTTTGACTAGAGAGTAGTTTGTTTTGTTTTGACAGTTAAGAGTCGACCAGTGATTAGTTATCACTTCAGCTGTTCAGTAGGACGAGCGAGTGCTTGCGAATAATCTTTAACATACTTGTATTTTAGGCACTGATAGATGTGTCTGAACGATGTAGAAAGCGTGAAGGCCTTTAGAGATTTATTCTGTGAATATTGTTACTGTATCCTGTATTTCAAGGATTGTTTTTCGACAATAAATTTCCATCGCTCCTGAAGAACTGTCTTGCTCTTTGAAACTGATTGCATAAAATCTTCGAGCCCCGATCTACGTAACAATATTATAATATTAGCATTTGTTGTAATTGTGTATGTGTATTTGATTATTTGAACACAACTTCATAAAATTTTAATGGGTTAAAATGAATCATAACGATATTAAAATTTTTCTTGATTCAAGTAATCGTACTGAACAACTTTTCTTCCGCATAATTATTTTATACGCAAGAATTTTTATCAATTCTATTGACTGTTATTATTTTTGCTCTCAAATTATCACTCATTTGTGCAAGTTTTATAAGTGAAGCTGGATACCCAGCTTCATCTTGTAACAGATTCTATCCGCGCTCTTTAACTAATCCTGCAAGGAAATTCTTCTTAATTGTTGTATATTTATAAAATCATTTTCCTTGAAGGAGCCGTGATTTATGCAAATGTGAATTGTGTTTAAAGTGAAGCGAAGAGAGAGAGAGAGGTAGTCAATAACCGTCAGGCTGATACTGTAGTTAGAGTGTAGAGTTATACATAATAATTAACGGAGTTTAAGTAAGGAGGTTCTACATCTCACAGAACAAAATGTTTCGTCAAGTCAGGACGAGTAATATTACGTCGGATTTTCTTCTCAACAAAGATAAGTAATTTAATAATTGTTATAAATATCTAGATTATATAGTAATTAAGTTGTCCGCTCCCTTTGCTTAAGCTAAGATTTTATAGTAAATTCATACGTAAAACAAAGGTGTTTATTTCATTAAAATGTCTCCTAATTCTGTGCATCCAATCTACAAGCGACCGATGCATCGCAACAGTCTTATAAAGAAACATTCAGTTTACTTTATTCATCAGATTTTACTTAAGAATTCACACACTAAAGGCCTTATGACACGTCTTCGTATATGGGGCAATTTTCCTGTAATTCCCATTCTGAGCAATTTCTACCTAGTTGCCATAGCAACGGATCCAAACAACTTTCCCCCAGTGAGCTGAAATAATTGCTAAGAATAAAAATTGCTTGAAATTCCAGCCAATGGGGTTCTTCGGCTCCCTACGTCATAAACAAGATGGTGGCAGAGATGGCAACCTCGGCTTCGTCAAATGCATCAGAAATAGCGTATAATATTTTGATTGAGTATAATATTTGAATGGTGTATAAAATTTTAAACAGAATGGCGATCTATTTCTGTTTACGACCGTCAACAAAAACGCAAGCGGAATAAAAGAAATAATATTACAAGTAGATGTTCCTTTTCCGAAGCAGAAAAATCGACGAGTAATTTTTCAATGTAAAGATAGGGCTTGGTTGACGTCAGAGCGTATCGTTTTGTTCACGGCAACCCTTCCTCTTAATAGCTTCTAGAAAAAATTTTCTGAAACGTTGTTCCAAATATGCGTGTGTGATAAGGCCTTAAGCCATATCATCTGATAAATAAATTTCTGATAACATTGAATTATAGTCAAGTGACGACCCTTGTATCTCAGATTTTTAACTTGCACAGGTTACCATTATAGTAAAACTAAATTTATATTCATAGCAAGCCTCCCTGATTTTCCCCATATAGTGAATTTTCGTTGGAATCAGGGTTCGAGCTTATGGCTTGACCTGAAAGTCACCAACCACCAAGCTGTGGTTAGATTACTGAAACTCTAATACCAACATGTAAAATTAAAAATTTAGCAAATTTAGTAAAATAAATTCAAGTAAAGGTCCACCGAACAAAATTAAAGCAATTATATATATATATAAGTTAATTTAGAAATGTATTCAATCAATTACTACTAACGTTAAGGATTCTTATTTATTAAACAATATATAAGATATGATATGTGTAGTGGTACCATCTATATAAGCCAGTAACTACCTCCGCACCACGGTGATCATTTTGGTGTAGTGATAAGTTACTCGCTTCGGATCCAAAGGTACCTGGTTCTATCCTACAGGATAAGCGCGCCACTTCGTTGGTGACCCGACGTGATCTCAGAAAAACGCAAGCTTCTGAAATGTCGTGGCGCCATCTACCTGCAAGAAGAGCAAGCAAAGTCGTCGAACCTCTCGACGCAGCAAAGTCGTCGAACCCTCTCGACGCAGCAAAGTCGCCGGACCCACTCGGCGCAGCAAAGTCGTCTCACATATGACGCAATCAACAAAGTCGTCTCACATATGACGCAATCAACAAAGTCGTCTCACATATGACGCAATCAACAAAGTCGTCTCACATATGACGCAATCAGCAAAAAGCCGTCACAACTCATGACGCAGCAGCAAAAACACGCTTGATTAAACAAATACATCGTTCGTTCGCCCTCCACCGACTCACTGGTGGGGTGTATGTAGCGGTACCATCTATATAAGCCAGTAACTACCTCCGCACCACGGTGATCATTTTGGTGTAGTGGATAAGTTACTCGGCTTCGGATCCAAAGGTACCTGGTTCTATCCTACAGGATAAGCGCGCCACTTCATGCGTTTAAATTTATATCGAAATCTTCCGATGGTGTGAAGGCTAGTAAAGTACGAGTTCTGGAATTTCAAATGCTCATGTTTCAAAAAGATGCCGAGAAAGGTCCATGCATACCCCGAAAATATAACTGTATAAGCATTCAAGTAACAAAAAAGGTCTTATTTTTAGCTTCTGAATACCGATTCTCGGAACACAAAAAATTTGTTTAAAAATAAGCTGCATTGGAAAACAGAAATTTCTACAGTGATCCTAAGACTATATTTTCACGTGAATAAACAACATCTTGACTTTTCTTCAATTATGTTTTCGTCGTGTTCATATAAAATTTCTCGGTAGTGTGTTTGATACATTTCCTAGAATTTAAAAGAGCTATTTTTAGCTCAGATATGGTCATTAAAAGATTTTTTTTAAAAAATTGGCATTTAATTTCTTAGAAAAGAGGAATATAATAAGAAAAATCTCTTTTTTCAAGCCCTTAACAAATTAGTAGAAATTATGAATTAAGGGGGGGGGATCTAAAAGCTACATTCAGTGAAAACAAAATGTTAACTTTAAGGGATGCATTACTTTAAAACCTGGATCAAAATAACATTAAAATAGAGAAAGAACAATTTGGAAAACATTCAAAATTGTGGAATTTCATTGTTGTTAGTATTATATTAAAAAAATTTAATTAACATGCAAAGTATTTTAAAAAATATGAGTTTCGATTTTGCAGAGATTAAGAGCGCTGTAGAGTTTGAAAAAGTGTTTCTGATCGTGATGAGAGTTTTTCTGAATTTCTAATTTTCCTCTAAATATCTTGTAATTCACTGAAGAAGTCTAGAAGATATTGACTTATCGGGCAATAAAAATGAAATAGCATTAGTAAATGTCAATTAATTTAATAATAAAATTATTTATAACTGCATTGTATGTATTAAAAAAATGACAATAAATATATAGTTTATGCATATCTCAAAAATTCTTAATTTTTCTTCATGCATAACGCATTTATTATTTAGATTAAAGAAGCAAGCTATTTTTCTTCTTGTATGAAAATATTTTTTTTCTCCTGGAATATATATATATATATATATGACATCTTACTTAAAGTAATGGCATCTGCTTTTACTAAAACACTTGTATTTTTTGTTTTAGCGAACGGAAAATAAAAAAACTTGGTATTTTTTTATAAAGCTAATAAGATGTCCTATAAAATAAAATTGTAAAAAAAATTTGTTAGTTTTCGGCAAAATTAACAATTTTAGGGTAGTTGGATACCTTAAGGGACAAAGGATCACACACACACACACACACACACACACCACACCACCACCACCACACACCACCACACACACACCACACACACACACACACACACACTAGCCGTTACCTTCCCACTTTTCTGGGTATTTAATAATGATATATGAATATATATACTGTTTGTATATAAAATATATTGATATCTAAGTTCTAGCCTTTAGCATTCGATTGTTTCGAAAAATATTTTTTATAACTCTCATCTTTTAATTTAAAAAAGGTCAGGACTTCTAAATAATAATTTCTAACAATTTTTAAAATTGAAATAGAATTAACTTTTACGCTTCCGTGAGCCCCTCCCCCAAAGTGGATTTCCGTAAAACTCGTTTTTAATAGATTTCTACTCAAAAAAAAAAAAAACCTTATTTGCCTAATTTTAAGTTTAAATCTCCAATAGTTCACAAAACGGATTTTTTTAATCACTAAGACCCATAATTCCCTTTGAGAATCAGTTTTCGGTAAATCCGTTCTTAGAGGATCTCTATTCAAAAAAAGGAACTTACGTACCAAATTTTAAGTCTGTAGGTCTAACAGTTCAAAAGTGGGAATTTTTATTTAAAACGTTTCTTAAGCCCTCGCAACAGCCCTTGGGGTCCAATTTCGCACAATACTTTCTTTGCGGATCTCTGCTCCATGAAAGAAAAATGCCTTCCAAATTTCAAGTCTGTAGGTCTAATAGTTTCGGAGATATCATGATGAATGAGTGAGTGGAAAGAGTCGCTTTCCTCCTTCATATTTACAGATATTATACTTATACATTTTCTTTTTACCTTTTTTGTGCTACTTCATGTATACGAAACCTTAGGTAAGTTTATGAATTTATGTTTGCTCTTCTTCAGCGTATCCTTTTGCTACTGTTTCCATTTATATAATAGTCATTCATATTAGCTTAATAATATTAATATTTATTTACACGTGCAAATTTGACCTTTGTATTTTTTTTCGGCCACAATTTATTTTCTTCAGCTTTTTCTTGCACTGATATGTACAAATTTGCTGCTGAACGCGATGGTCAGGATCCCATAAAACAAGCTTAACCCTACTGTGACGGATGTCCTCCCACATCCATTAGTGTTGGGAGTTAGAATGAACATCAGGCATAATCAAAACAAATATAATTTATTCATCCTTTAAAAAGTCTCAATAACCCAGGCTAAAAAATGCACGTATATTTAAGTACTGGAGAAAAAGCGAGGTGGACGAGATAATTAATATTTAATTACGAATTAAACTCTTACTTTTGGAACGTTTTGGTAATATACGTTCTAAATAACGTAATTCCGATCTCAACTATTCAACTTCTAGATATTATTCTAATTCAAATATATCTTATTGACTAAATCGTCAATTACCAATCTTAAATATTAAGTAATTAATCGTCAAGTCACTCTCGACTAGCTTTCTACTACTTTACGTTAATTACTAACTTCTATCCTCTAACTTCTAACCTCTCTCTCCCTCGAACCTAAAAGTTAATATTTAAATGTAAGCCTTTATTTACATAAACCACATCTTCTTCTTCGGGAAAAAGTTTTCAATAGAACAGTGTTTAAAGAAATGGATTTTCCCTCAAGAGATTAGTAGAAGGCTCGCGAACAGACTCGTTATACTACTTCTCTACCTTAAGTCAGATGGCCGCGGTAGCCAAGTGGTCTAGGCATCGGATCGTGGCTAGCGTGTCATGAGTTCGATTCCAGTACCACTGAAGACCCGCCGTTTAGGGGAGCGATGCACGTTAAATCTGTCTAGAGCTCAAACGTCCTCCCGTTGGTGTGGTGTGGTAGTTAGGAGAGAGCGGTGCCAGCTCAGGTGTCGTCCGCATCACTTGACCATGGTTCAAAATTACGCGGACCGTCCCCAAAAGCCCTCGTGTAGCTGAACAGTGGACGTTAATATTCACTCACTGCCCTAAGTCAGAGACAGCTTTAGAAAACATAATACTTTTCCGTTTTGGTCACAATTGACTTTCTACATGCATTAGTGTTTTGTTCTCGGTTTTGGGTTCCGAAATTTGAGCTTTCTTTGTCTTGTAAAATATTCAATTTGTCCATCATTTATTTATTACAAACAAATAAATCGGAAATTCTGCCTATTTTTCCGCTAGCAAGAAAAGCAGACAAAAAATAAAAGACGTAGAAATTGCTAACATGCGCCAATATAACGCAGAGAAAATGTTCTTTCATGTCCGGATTGAATCTTCAGGCATGAAATCTGATAAGCCTCCGAGTAGTATCGTGAGCGTTTTATTCTATGCAAGAGAGTTCTGAAAATAATTCGAAAACAGGCGATGAAAGCATTTCTAAACCTTTCCTCAACGCGAGTAAGAATTTTTCCAATAAAACTTATGAGAAGTGCTTGTGAAGATCTTTTAAACGCGGCTCATCTTTACATGACACCCCCCGTATCACTTCCTCAACTCTTCCTCAATAGAAAGAGGAGATTTTTAACTTCAAAATAGCTCACGCTGATGGAACAGAGAAACTCGCTATATTTACTTTTTTTTTCAACTCCACCTTCGCATTATTTCCTCCGTTTATTCAAGACGTGTTTTCCACATCACATGTCTTCATTTCTGTAATGCTAATATTTTGCACTACTTTATTATTTTTTTAGAAGCTGGATGTGATGCCTTTTCAATTAATTCTATTTTGAGCTATGAAAGATCTTTTTACTTTAGTACGCTTCCTAGATTTTTCTATTCGACCTAGAATTTATATTTTTATAATCTTTATAATATAAATTTAAAATACGAATTGATTTTTTGAATATATTATTACTTTGAAGATCCATTTCTTTAGCTGTTTTTTTGCAAGGTGTTTACAACTATAATGAAAAAAAAATTATAATATCATCGAAATATAAAATATACAAACATGATATTTTCTCTGAAATCAAAGGTGGTATGGGTCAATTTGTATCTGGTTCATGTCGGGTAACTGAAGAAATACTTTTAATTTAGTTTCACATTCTATTGACGAACATACACAGGGTTAACAGCAATAACACAAACACACATGGATAGACGACAATGGACAAAAGCGTTCTTTTTTGTCATCCAGAGAGATCTCAGTTTTTATACCTTTTCCAATCTAAAAAGTTTCTCCGAATCTTCCTTAATCATATTATTTCCAGTGTTTAACACGCAGATTGGGCAGGCACATTGGTTGATGCAACATTTCATTATCTTACCATGAAATGTGTCAAGGTGGCCCTTTTCTTTTTGAAGAGATAAGCTATGGTTATAAAACGGTATGTCTTGTTAACTGTATAAACGTGAAGAATTAATTATCACAAACTATCATAAATTAAAGAATATCCATTATAAGAAGGTTAAAGGAGTATTATATTCACTCACACACACATAGTATAATT